>JACSZP010037927.1:0-12646 GCA_016161895.1 Pinna nobilis | reverse complement strand
TATGCCAGAATTTGGAGCCCTTCAGTGACAGTTGTTGACATCTTCATATATGTGAAAGATTCTTCAGTGGGACGTTAAACAACAATAAAACCAACCAACTGACTGTTTTCTGTTTTTGTTTTTGCTTTACACCACACTCGAAAATCTTTCAGTCATATGGTGGCAGCCAGTCTTATTGCTGGAGGAGAGAGCCGGGTTACTTATGTACCTGGGGAGAGACCACCAGCTTTCCACAAGTAATGAACCAACTGTAACACAGAGACTGTCCATCTGGATGATGTTTTTAAGCAATAAGAGATACAGTTGAATCTTGAAAACTCGAAGTGCTAGGGACCACTGATAAAGTTTGAGTTTTCGAGACTTCGACTTTTCAAAAATATGAATACTCTCCAGCTGAACGCCAAACACGCTAATTCACTCTTTCCCGGAAACTGTTCTCATTATTCATCATTCTGTGATAATTCAACACTGTCGTCACTTTTGATCACTTAATAAACATACCAAAAATTCGCATGTGAAAAGATTGAGATGATATTTCACAGGTAATTTAAGCTTTGGATTGTGACATTTATTCAAGTTATCGAAAATTCTGCCGTCGAAGTTCAAAAGATCTAGACTAGATTTGCTTAATATATTAAGGGAAAAAATCGGGCCCGTAGATTTACTTTGACAGATCGAAAACTTCGAGAAAAGGACGTTCAAGTTTTCAAGATTCGACTGTATATAGCCATTTGTCTGTTCCTCCATCTGTCCAGAGTCGAATCTCTTACGCCTTTACCAAAACTAAGATCATACTCTAATAAATGAGTGCCTATGACCTAGACATGCAGCCCGCATTGGCTCAGGGTCAAAGGTCAAGATCATTACACTTAAACGCAGCAGCTGCTTTATTTCCCAATGCAGAGATGGCTACACTTTTACTAATATGCTGGTTAAATTAGCATTCAGAAAATCATTTTGGTTTACTGATTGTCTTGTTAATATTTTGTTTTGTTACTTAAGATTTTCTGTCATTTTGCAGAGACAGTAGAGAAAATAGACGAGATGATTTCAGCGATGATATGGCAGAGATGTTGAACGATGATTTCGAAGATGAAATAACAGTTCCCAATATTGCAAAAGCGGGCAGAATGTCTCGTGAAAACTCGAACAATATGTTCAATCACCCTGAGGAAGTCTCACCAAATTTTCAGAGAAATCGTCAGTCCAACTCTCCGATGCCGTCCACGTCAAAAGACAGTTTTAACAGCCCTCTCATTCCGAACCAAAGCTTCCAACAAGAGGTATGGCTTGCTATACATGGGTTTCCATTAGCAAGATTTATTTCCCTTCGTCGGCCATGTTGTGTGGCAGCTGGTATATTTTCCTGCATAAATCAGCCAAATTCAATGAAGTATTATTTAAGTTTCGATAGTTTTAAAAACTTATTTGGGGGTTCAGTATTAACTTCAGGTCTTTATGAATCTAAGCAAGTAATTGTGATGAAAATTATGATGTTCTATGTCATCAAATTTGACACACAATATGGCCGTCACAGGGAAATACCGGTAACTCTTGGAAAATAATGCTTATGGAAACCCATCTATACAGTGAAATCTGTCTGGAGATCAGTGTGTGAAACAAATTATTTGTTAGGGATAGCATAGGGGGCTACCTCAAATTCATTTGGGGTAGTCCCTTTAGGTTTGGGATAGCCCATTTGGTGATTTAAAGAACTACTCATCCCTTTTCAAAGAACCCAGAAATTACACTGCTAGAATCATATGTATATTTATGTTCAAAATTTTTATTTGATTTTTGAATAATTCAATTTTCAATAATTGAATCAATTATTTGATTCATTAGCAAAGAGAAACCTCACGCATATTCGTTTTCAACGAAAAGTTGAGATAGCCAAGTCGAACTAGGATATGTCAGTTTGGAGTAGCCTGGCATCATTTGGGATATATTCGGGCTACGGACCTGTGCTAGTTTCACACACTGTGACATTGTCCCTGCTGCCATGCATGTGAGGTCAATAAGACAGGTGGTCTATCATTACAGGTTTTAATTATATGATTTCATATAAAAAGATGTTTTCTTATAAGTGGTCTCATAACACAGATGGACTCTTAACGATAGTTTTCTTTCAAAACAAATTCCACTCTAATTATGCCATTATAAAATAGATATGAATTGTTTTTGTGCCTTGAAAAAGCAGAGTAAACAAGTTTGAGTCCATCTGTTCCAAAAAAAAAAAAAGTTAACAATAGCCATAAGTTTTACAAGGGAACATGATTTTATATTTCTCATGTGTATTTTCTGTTGGCAAGAATTTTATTCCCATACCAAACTATATAGCCTTTTGACTCTCACATTTGACCTATTACCCAAAAACTTAAACATTGGATCCAATTGTCCAGAAAAAATGGAAGGTTCGGCATGATAATACAGAAATTAGCCTCTTGTGATGACCAATATAATTTGGCACTTTTGTTCCCGGCCAATATATGTTCAGAAGATGGAACATGTGGATTTTGTTGGCATGCAGATTAATGAGGTTTGACTGTACAGTGAAGCCTTGTTATTTGGGACATAACACTAATGCTAATACTAATACTAATGGATATAATTTTAAAGCGACTTACACATTACAAATGGTCAAATCAACGTTTAACTGTCCGTACTGGACATGTTTTGTCCACGTAATTTGCCCTACTTATAGGCATCGGTCATGTCTGTTAAAATGGAAGGAAATTAACACAACCCGTAATCGTGTATTTTTGATTTTTTAAACAACGATATCTATATATTGCCTGCATATTTTTTGTATTTTATCAGCTACATCTTCTGATTATATGCTGATGCAAATGTGATATTTCAATTTTTTAATTTTGTGAAGATGAAAAATGAGTCCAAATGTATCTTTAACATCTAGATTTTTTTTTATGTTTGGATTATTGAAGCTCAACTGCATATCTAACACGGAGTCTGTTTACTTTTTCAGGTGACAGGAAGTAGCTTCATGGAGGATGTGGATGCGGATGAGGATGAGGAGTTAGTACCTGGCACTCCGCCAAAAAAGAAGGTATGTAGCTCAGATACAGGAAGTGTTGTCATAGTTACCATCAGTGAATAATATCTTGAAAAGTATTGCACTGGTAATACACCTAGATAGATGAAACAGTTGCAAATAATGAAGCCTCCCTTACAACTGTGATGGAAGACATGAATGCCCTGTGTTTCTTTGACCAGTGCCTCACAAAACACCTAGGGAGGTCTTAGTAATATTAAGGTAGTCAAAAAGGCTAGTTTGTAGTAAGTTATAATCCAGGTTATATCGTATGGTTGTGGTACTAGTACAGAAATTACTAGCACGCATTATAGGGGACAGATGATAAGTTTTATTGCTTTATTGCAAAATAAGTTATCCAAAAAAGGGACACTGGCCAAGTGGTTTACCTGTTCCACTTCATAACGAGAGGTTCAGGGTTCAAGCACAAGCCACGGTACATTTGGCTGTCCCTGTCTTTTAGATGAGACGGTAAAAACTGAGGTCCCGTGTCACAATAGGTGTTTGCATGTTAAAAAGAACCCTCCCGGCTCTGCAGCCATAAGTGCCGAGCATTGGCAAAATTTGTCCCCCTTCGCCGGTAGCCTACATAGTGAGGTCTCCATAAAAGTGAAAGATTCTTGAGTGGGGCGTTAAACAACAATACAACCAACCTGAACTTGTATAGAAATTGGAAGTCTGTTTGAGGAAAGACGATCAGTTTTATTATTTTACTGACAAAATGGAGTTTTCTTTTGTAGTTCCATTCCATGTTTTTTGGCTCCCAGGCGACAACCTGTTCACAGGTTTCCCAGAATCCAAACAGAACACTCAGCAGTACGATCCTCGCAGAAGATACAGATGAGGAGGACTAGGGTAGTCTTACTCACTAAGGAGCTTGAGTCTAAAAATAGAACAGTTTTATTTATTGCATATTAGATATGTAAGACTCAAGTCTGAATTGAAAACTCAAGTATCTTCATGAATAGAATGGAAAAAGGATACTGAATTGAGGTAGTCAAGGTCAAAGTTCAAGTTTGAAAGGGTCAAGGTCACAGGATATGAAGAGAAATAAACTCATCCTGTGATACAATGAGGAGGTAGATGGAGGCTATAAGACGTGATAGACATTTACAGTGAGATAGTGTGAAAGTTTTGAGATACAGGATCTTGTTGGTAATCTGAATCAAGAAACTCTCCACTTCATATAATCTTTCATATGAGATGGGAAAAACCTATAAGTTGACCTAAACCAAGGATTTCTTACATCTATGTAATTTTGAAAATGAGATGGAAAAACCTATGGGTTAACAAAACACAGAAATTCTCCTGTCTATGTAACCTTGCACATGAGATTGAAAAACCTATGGGTTACTAAAACCAAAGGAATTCTCCATTCTATGTAATCATTCACATGAGATGAAAAAACCTATGGATTACCAAAACCAAGGAATTCTCCCTTCTATGTAATTTTGCAAATGAGATGGGAAAACCTATAGATTAACAAAAACCAATGAATTCTCCCTTTTATGTAATCTTTCACACAGAATGGATAAACCTATGGATTACTAAAACCATGAAATTCTCTACTTTATGCAATCTTTGAAACTTTTCAATGACCTTAATAAAGGAAATATCCCTTTCATTACCTTAATCAAAGGGTTTTCCCTTTTATAATGTTATCTTTCATATATTTTGAATTTTTACGTCTGTTCACTGGAGAAATTTGGATTACCTCCCTTTGTACATTGATTGTCTTTATAATAGCTATCATTACTTATGAAATTGTTTTACATAATGAAATGAGTAACCATTATTTGTAAATGTTATTTAAGAAGTTATGAAAGAATGTTAATATAAGATATTGGTATTCTCAATCACTAGGACCAAAGGTCTTTTTTTAGCCACTACCGTAGTCCTATATTTTCACACACAAAAAAAACTGCTCGCTCCGGGTTTGAATCTTTTGTTGCCACTTGATTGGACACTGTAGCCCTCTATCGTAAATACGTCAACACTTTTCAATAAAAAAGTTAAGAGTATAAATTCAAACAATGGAAACGCTCACATATAGGTTTTTTTTTTTGTTATTGATGCACCAGATTCATTGACATAAATAAAATGCATAGAAATTAACAATACCAAAAAGATTACCAAAACGCTACATTACCATTTGACATTTTATATCAGCACTTTTGGAATTTATTTGCAAATTGAGACATTGGACAAGAGGCAGTGTGAGCACTGAAAGATATCTTTTAAATGTTCTCTTTTGCTTTTAATTTAGCAATTGATAATGTAGACCTTTACTGAGAAAATAGTGTACATGTGAATTTATTCTAAACCGTATATTTAGTAAACTATTGGAGAATAATTGAAGTGTATATGTAAAGACTTCACCTCACTACTTTGGAGGCATCAGTTTCAGAATGGTTACAGCATAGCTCTATATACCATTTAGCCTCTAACTCCTAGTATAAAACGGAAGTATGAATTATCAGCAATTGATGTTTCACTTAGGGGTTCTCAAAACCTTTGGAATGCTAGACATAAATAGTCGAGACTGTCTTATGTGACTCGCCTAGGGACTGATAAAAGATGGTCACATAAGACAGGGAGTCACTTTATACAGACCAATTACATGTATATAGTAAAATGTTATGGGCGGCTGACTTGAGAATGGTCACATAAGAAGGGGAGTCACTTAATACAGGGAGTCACATAGACAAACTCGATTTGACCTGTTGGAATGGCCCTTCTTCATACTGTGGTACGGTTGGCCATCGCTGTCTTTCAGTTGAGACTGTAAAAACAGAGGCCCTGGGTCCCAGTAGGTGTTGGCACACTAAAGAACCCTCTCTGCTCTACGGCCAGCAGTGTCAAGCATAGGCAAAATTTGTAGCCCTTCACTGGCACACGGTGACGTCTCCATATGAGTCAAATATTCTTGAGTGGGAGCCGAGGACAGGCAAAATTTGTCACCCTTCACTAGCTCATGGTGGTGCATGTATCTATATAAGTGAAAGATTCTTGAGTGGGACGTTAAATACCAATTCATCAACCATTGATGTTACAAAAATAAAAAGATATCTAGGGATACAAGTCAGGGGTTAATCTTTTTTTTCCTGGGTAGATCTACTCTGCAAATGCAGAAGACAAATACCTGTTGCAATTGTCTAATTTATACACTTTGTTTTCACTGTTATTTGTATTTACTCACCTGCCAGGTGTCTGTTGTTAATAATACATTTCATGCTCTTGAAATAAACAATGTTATTTTTAGATTCCAACTTGATGTTTGTTTGTATTTGCTTTGCGCCACAGTTGACAATCTTTCTGTTATATTGTGGCGGTCAGTGGAGGAGGAAAGACCCAGTTACTAATGTACTTCGGAAGAGACCACAGGCCTTCAGCCAGTAAATTGGCAATTTTTTCATAGAAATCGACTTGGGTTCTAGAAATCAACAGAGGTTCCAGGCAGGCTGGAATCTATGCTAACTAGAGGTCAGACACTGTAGTGTAACCTTGCTATTAAGACCATCCAGTTGACTGGCTAGCATTGGTAGACCACCAAAGTGACTATCAAGAATTGGTAGACCACCCAAGTGACTTGCTAAATTGGTCCGATTAGTGACATAGTCTCCCAAGTGATGTTGAAATAGGCTTATAGAGTGGTAGACAAACTGAAGTATGATGGCCTCAATGGTCTAATTAGTGGGGTTGTCTTTAGGTGAGGCTCCAATGTAAATGGTTGAATGCAGGGTGTTCTAACTATCCATCTCAAGTCTTGTAATTCATTGTGTATATATAAGTCATGTACAGATTTAGAGGGGTTCGGGGGTCAAAGAGGTATACCCCCTCTCCCGAAAATTGGGAAATATATAGCATCATTGGTCAACTCTGCTTAGATGTTCATTTTAACAGGATTGATTTTTTTTCTTGGCACAAGCTTGACTCCGGCCCCTTGAAAACTTCTTCCCCCACCCAGCTTAGATGATTACATAACTATATGCACTTTGTAGATAGTACAATCTTAGATGGTGACAACCAAGGCATGTGCGGATCTAGATGGGATCTGGAACCGGCAAAGTATATACCATCATTGGACAATAATGCTTAGGTGCTAATTTTAAATGGGTCGTTTTTTCCTTGCCACAAGTTGGACCCCTGGAAATTTCCGAAACCACACGTCACTCGGTGGCGTCTCCATATAAGTGAAAGGTTCTTCGGTGGAGTTTAAACACCCAAAAGAAGTGAAAAAATCCCAGTAGGACGTTAGATAACAGTAAATGAACGGTAAATTCCAGTGAGTGAACATTAAATGTTCAAGTACATGTAGATGGTTATCCTCGCTTTCTTACATTTAAATTACCGCGCACAACGCAATGCTCCTTTTTTTTGCGAATCGTGTTTTGTGGTCTATTATCGAAAATATCTACAAACAGGTAGATTAAAGTTTGTGTCAATAAATCGAAGATGAAACATATTGCTTTGAAATTGACAAATTCGCAAGTACATGTAATTCCTATTAAAAGGCGAATGGAGTCTTCTTTTTGGTATATTTACAAATGTACTGCAATAAATATTAAGATTGATACGGCAATTTTAGTTCATGTAAATGTATTTCAGATTATTTACTATTGATAGAATCGGATTATACATGTACATTCACTTTAATGGATTGGAGAGCGGTATTGGTTCGCACTGTATTTCTTTCGGTTTGCCATTTTTTACAATCTTATTTTTTAAATGAGACAGGATCTTCCGATGTTCTCATTCATTTTTAATTGCAAATTAATAGAACATTACCCGCATGTGTCGGTGTATAGTGCGCTACGCACAAGACTTGCACATGTACTCGAACTTGACACATTTTTGAAAACAAAGCAATTTTCATTCACTTCTGTTGAATGCATTAATATTAATTATGGATTAACAGAGCTTTACCCGCATGTGTCGGTGTATAATGCGCTACACACAAGACTTGCACTTGTACTCGAGCTTGACATATTTAAGTTAACAAAACAATTTCCATTCACTTCTCTTGAATATGATAAATAATAATGAATAAATATTATATTTTGGAAAAGGCTTACATTAAGAGACATCTGTTGGCGAGTTCCCAGAAATTGTCACAATATTAAAAGCCCATCTCACAAGACTTTTGCTGCACAGGCTTTGCCATTAATGTACAAGCCCATCACACGAGACTTTGGTTGCCTAGGCTCTGCAATCATGGAACGAGGATATCTTGCAAGACTTTGATGATCTAGACTTTGACACAATGCTACATGCCTAGATTTTGCTGCAATGCTATGAGCCGATCTCACTAGACTCCTGTTGCTTAGATTTTGCCATATTGCTAAATGCTCATTTCCCGAGACTTCTATTGCCTAGATTTTGCTATATTGTCACAAGCCCACTTAGCAAGACTTCCAGTGGCTAGATTTTGCTATAATACAACGAGTCCACCTAACAAGACTTCCACTGGCTAGATTTTGCTATAATGCAATGATCCCAACTTACATGACTTCCATTGGCTAGATTTTGCTATAGGCCCTACTGATAATTGCTCTTCTCGCGAGACTTCTGTATAGTAGCCGAATGCCTAAATTATGATGCAACCCTACACGCCCACTTCGCGAGACATCTGTTGACGATTGCTTAGATTTTGACACAATCCTACAAGCCCATCTAGAGATATCCATGCTGCTGAATGCTAAGATATTCACAAACAAAATGTTACAAGCGAACCTGACCAGAACCCTGTTGCCGAGTACTTAGATATCAATACAATCCCTTTAGTATACCCCGTGGGGACCTTTATAGCCGGAAGTCACAAATATTCTGAATGTGTCGAACCAGTAGAAATGCCAGATTATTCACATATAGTAAGTCATCTTTACACTGATGCAATGGGGTTGAATGTTTTTTTTTTTTTAATTTTATTATTATTATTATTATTATTATTATTATTATTTTTATTATTATCATTATTATTATTATTATTATTATTATTATTATTATTATTATTATTGCAACCACTCCTTGCTTTTGTTAAACATCCCACTCAAGAATCTTTAACTCTTATGGAGACGTCATCAGGGACCGGTGAGGCGATTCAGATTTTGTTCGGTACCTAAAGTCATCGGTAGGGAGGGATCTTTAACGTGTCAACAGCTACTGTGACACGGGACACAAGTTTCTGCTGAAGGGAAGATTCGAACCCTGGACATTCCGGTTTAAAGACCAGGGCTGTATTCCTTTTCGTTGGTTAAACCGGTGTAGATCTGTGCCGTAAATGGAACAGTCTTGGCATTTTTTCTAAACCGGAAGACGTCTGCTCAACAAAATTTCAGAAGAAATGTCAAAATTATATTTTGTTGGAATTTTACGTTTTGTTATTCCTGCTGACAGAATATGAATCTAACTAAAACTATCATGAAATGAAATTTATCTAAACTTTTCTCTACAGATTATATACGTAGCGACATTTATATTACAAGATGAAAATTTTCCATTAAAACAACTTCAATTTATTTTGAGATGTACCCGTGCGCTTACACTCAGCAGCCGTGTTGGATCTAGCGAGTTCAAGCCCTGACGTGGACCAATTGGACCTGTATGAACCGACCGTTCCATTCGTGATTCTACTGGTTGAACCGCATAAATGGATTGACACCTAGCACTCCACCGCGACACCACGACCGGATCTCCGTTACCACTTAAAATCGTTTCCAGTCCACGTCACAAATCTTAAAGTGAGTATGGGAAATAATAGGGGCCTAATGATTAGCGTGTTCGACTTCGAATCGTAACGTTAGAAAGCCGCCCCCCACCCCCCGTGTTTAAGTAAGCATAATACATGTAAATACATTTATGTTTTCAGCTTACTTGGCATTTTGTCATATTGACGTTTTCTTTTCTAGGGAGAAGACGGACTAAGTTCTGACAACACGTGTCCAGTCCCATTATTTATCTCATTTAGACAATAAATAGAGATTACACAACAAGTTGGGATTGATTATCATGTTATCCAACTCGAGTTAGTTAATTTTCAAAGTGTCAAAGCGAGAGCTTTAGCGAGCGATGTGAGACTTTGAAAATTCACTAACGAGAGTTGGATACACATGGAAATCAATCCAAATGAGTTGTGTAATTTGTTTCTACATTAACACTAGATAATTTTGCAAATTTAAGTATTGAAAACGGCAAGAAGAATTTTTTTTTATCAGTTCCAGCCATAATGTAAGCCTACTCAATGTATTGTGACGTCAAATATAATGACGTCAATTTACGACGTCATAATTTAATTTCCCGACGTATCAGCCAATCAAAACGCCCGAAAGACGTTAACCGCGTGTGGTTTATCGATATATTTAATCAACTGAAGCCTCGATTATACAGCCGCTTTATAATGGTTAATCTACGCGTGTTATGGTGAAAGTATGTTTCATTCTTTTAATCAACTTCACATTTCGTTTCCTCGGAGATTCAAGGTTCACAAGCCTACTGCGAGGTCAATTTTGACAAATTTCGTGAGACGCATGTAGTAGTATTAGTCACGTGTTCTTTGATGTTCGGATTTACTCTTTATTTGATCGTGACAAGACGACACGAAAGTCAAGGAAATTCAGATAATCAATTGGTGATGCAATTCTCATAAAGCCAAGAAGCGTAAGACAGACCAAAAACTTACCCCATGAGTTGTGTTTTAGACAGACATCTTGTTCTTCTTTCCTTGATAATTTTCGAGAGGTTCATTAATTGACGAACACACCGAACCCGTTGATAATACAATAATTGATTTTAAAAGATTTTTGTCAGGTCTTCTAGTGAAAAATAAATTTGATCAATACTAAGCAAGGCTGCGTCGACTTCCACGATGATACGTGTATATACCACTTTATGCTAAAAGAGGATAAGATTTAATTAATTTAAGAAATTAATTCAAGAATATAGATTTTGTCCTTCGGATGAGACAGTGAAAGCCGAGGTCACGTGCTACAGTAGAAGTCAACATGTTAAAGAACCCTCACTGATCCATGGTCATAAGTGCCGAGTATGGGCCTTTGTCGCACTTTACCGGCATACGATGACGTCTCCATATAAGTGAACGATTTTTGAGTAGGACGTTAAACAACAATGAAAAAAAAAACAACTTTCGGATGATATAGTTAAAACCGAGAACCCGCCACTTTAATCTACACGTTAAAGAACCCTCACTGCTCAATGTCTATGTGTCGATTTTTTAGTGGGATGTTAAACAACAATACAACCAACCACCCAGCATTCTGTCAGGTCAATGGAACGCTCCGCTTAACTATGACACGTTTATATCTACCTGTGATCAAGCAGGCAGGTCATTTTCGTATTCGAAGTGCAATTAACTCGCGTTTTTGCCAATAATCATAAATTCAAAGAAACTACTACTATTATTCTCACTGACCAACACTTGGACAATGGATATAGATAAAATTCCAGTGTCAATCGAAGTTGATGTCCAGATATAGGAGCAATAAAATCCGCCCGAATGAAAACATCCTGCTGGAACAACCTGTTGGTCAGTAGAAATGCGATGCAAAAATCGATTGTCCATAGATAATTTTTGTCAACATCGGGCTCGGGATGGTCATCTGAAATTTAATTTCCTACTTGATACATGATGACGATATTGCGGGGGCCTCTGCGGCTGAGTGGTTAGCGCGTTCGAGTTCGAATCGGAGGGTCCGGGGTTCGAATCCCGCAGCGCTACTCTGCGGTGGGCCGTCCCTATCTTTCGGATGAGACACATATCACAGTATTGTTGTGCTTCTAATCATAGCATTTTATGTGACCAATACTCTTGTGCTCCTCATCTTAGTCGTGAATGTGTCCAATGCTCTTGTGCTCTTAATAATAATTGCAAATGTGTCCAAAACTCTTGAACTCTTGTGCTCTTAATTATAGTCGCAAATGTGTCCAATACTCTTGTGGTCCTAATTATAGTCGCAAATGTGTCCAATACTCTTGTGGTCCTGATTATAGTCGCAAATGAGTCCAATACTCTTATGGTCCTAATTATATTCGCAAATGTGTCCATTACTCTTGAGGTTCTAATTATAGTCGCAAATGTATCCAATACTCTTGTGCTCCTAATTATAGTCGCAAATGTGTTCAATACCATTGTGCTTTTAATCACAGTCGTCAATGTGTCCAATTCTCTTGTGTTTCTAATGATAGTCGCAAATGTGTCCAATTCTCTTGTGCTTCTAATCATAGTCCGCGCCAATGTGTCAAAATCTCTTGTGCTGCTAATCATAGTCGCCATTGTGTCCAATACTCTTGTGCTCCTAATCATAGTCGCCAACGTGTCCAATACTCTTGTGGTCCTAATCATAGTCGTTTATGTGTCCAATGTTCCTCTGCTCCTAATCAAAGTCGTTTATGTGCCCAATACTTCTGTGCTGCTAATCATAGTCGCAAATGTGTCCAATACTTTTGTGCTCCTAATCATAGTTGCAAATGTGTCCAAAACTCTTGTGCTCCTAGTCATAGTCGTTTATGTGGCCACTCCAATACTCATGTGCTTTTAATCATAGTCGCCAATGTGTCCAATTCTCTTGTGTTTCTAAT
>JACSZP010037920.1:0-13903 GCA_016161895.1 Pinna nobilis | reverse complement strand
AAGATTTGGTTTGAAAACACAGTGGCGGATGGCGGTATGCGAATATGGCGGTTTAACGGGAGTTATCAATAGTTGGAAATCCGTTCTTCAGAAATGTATGGCGGTATGGGAATATGGCGGTTTATCGGGTGGCAGTAAATCGAGAGTGGACTGTATTGCGGTATTCTTAAAAGGAATTGTCGGGGCATCAGTGTTTCACAAACAATTCTTGTTTCATTTCATTTAATTCATAAGCAGTGTGCAAGTATTCCTTTATTTTATTTTTTTTGACATTGAACAAATGCGTAAAATTGAGTTCAATGTTTGAAAATTAAAACGATAAAATTACTATGTGCTATGCATATATCGACGAATTTAGAGACTGTAAAACTTAAACAAAAAAGTAAGGCAACAAACAGTGATATCAAAACTCCTATCAAGAAAACATATAAAAGGTTTGACAAACACAGACCCCTGGACACACCGGAGGCGGGATCAGGTGCCTAGGAGGAGTAAACATGGGTAGATGGGTAGCATCCGCAATGGGGCATGTGATTATCTGAAAAACGCTATGTATGTTTTTGTTATCATTAACGCCACGCTCGAGAAACTTTGGGTCTTATGGAGGCGTGCAGTTATAGTAGTAAAGGTATACCATAGATGAAATTACGTTCATGTACATACAATTCTATCATTAGTGAAGTGGCAATTTCTTCAATTAATTTAAATCACATAATAAGAAGCTCTGTATTATTGATAATACTTCTTGAGCTTTCTTTTTGTGAATCGGTAATACAAGTATCCTCTTCTAACACGTTTGTCTTTCGGCAACGGAACTTATACGGCTATACCACGACATGAGAATAACATGCAATAAAGAACCTTGTTTGTGATATTGGTTCTTTGGGCAACCACAGGCCTTCTACCGTGTTAAGTTTGCACTATTATATGTTTCCATTCCAATTTTACATACCAGTTTAAAGTCTTGAACCCATGTTTAGTCACCTGTAACATTGATTGCAAATTGTCTTTGATTGAATTTGGAAACATTTTGAGCAATTGCTTAGCGGATTATTCTCGTAGCCGTTTTTGGTTATCTGTCAATATATGCGGTATCCATCTGACTGACATCTTTCAAACTTTTAAAATAATTAAGCTTTAAAATGAAATAAAAAGTTTTGGCAATATCACGAATCTTGTATCTGCCATACCTTTCAATTATTTCCCTAACTCTTGAGACATATTTCTAGCCTGCTAGAGTCACAGGTCCGTCAGATTTTGCCGCATCTTTGACGTACTCCCGAAGGACCGAGCTTTGTGCGAACTTTCGTAGAAGCTCTCATTTCTTCAATATCCCCAGCCCGTTTCCAAACCATTTTGTAGCAGTGGCCAACGACTGGCTCTATTGATGGATTATAACTATGTGAAACTGAAGGCTTGTGATTATACCGTTGGAAAGGTATGGGATAGTGCTATTCAAGCGTATCATCAATATCCTCGAAATCCTGCAAAACGTTCTCCGACGTGGTAAAAAACACATTCCATATCGAACAAGCCCCGAAGTATCGACTTTCTTTGTCAGGTTAATGGTTGTTATTGAAAATACATCAGAAGATTCTTCACGAATATATTCACACATAATTCTTGTCACAGCGTAGGAAATCTCTATCTTATTTCGAGGGCTGAACTTTTCGATATTGCAATTGCGCACCTGTATGTCAGATTTTTCCGGGTTTAGGAACCATATTTTCATTTTACTACCCATAGCGCTTGAACTATGTGCCCCTTCGCATACCTCTCAATGTACGTTGGAATTATATAATAATACAAACAAAAAGACACAGGTAAGAAATGTAGCGCACTGAGGTTCAAATTTCTTTTACTACGCATTTATCGATTTGTTTGTTGTTGTTTAACGTCCCACTCAAGCAACTTTCAGTTATAACTATATGGCGATGTCACCGCCTACCGTTTAAGCAAGACGAGTTTAGCCTATGTTCAATACTTATAAAAGTTGAACAGAGAAGGTTCTTCCATTACTGTAACACGCAGTTTTGGTTTTTACTATTTCATCCGAATGACAGGGCAGTGGCAAAAGAAGCAAACAAATAGTGAGTGGCCTTTTTTTCAAAGGAGGGGGGGGGGGGGGGGGNNGGGGGAGAGAGAGAGTTTCACTAAAATTCGATATATTTTTTCAAGCTTTGATGGATTGTTTGTTAATGTTATCATGGGCCAATCTGGGAATTTTTCAAAGAAGAATTGTAAGTTATCAAATAAGTTTTTAACGAATTCGGCGTGCGCAAAAAAAAAATCGTCGTGAAAAAGTGAGGGATGGGGGTCGGACCAGGTCCATTACCCCCCCCCCCCCTCTCCCCTCCACTCCGGCTTCTACACCTATGCAGGGACAGCCTACCACATCGCCGTGCATATTCGAATCCATGACCTCACGAATAGAAGGCAAGAATATTTAACACTGAGCCAACGCATAAATAAGATCGTTGACCTTATAACACATCGTACCAGCAATTGGTCACACAAAGATAACATTTTAAGACAATTTAGCACGTATAGGGTTGTGACATTCAGTAGTCGACCTGACATCCATCTTGTCCTTGCAATTTCTTTTCAGATAACATTTCCTAAGGAGAATGTTGGCTTTAGATTAAAAATCTCAACCAAAACGAAAGGTCATCGCAAGCGTT
The DNA here is from genome assembly GCA_016161895.1 of Pinna nobilis. Taxonomy (NCBI): domain Eukaryota; kingdom Metazoa; phylum Mollusca; class Bivalvia; order Pterioida; family Pinnidae; genus Pinna; species Pinna nobilis. The sequence continues at coordinate 11,222 of JACSZP010037920.1, read as the reverse complement.
GCAGAATGCTGTTTGTATTTCTTTTATTCCAGTTCGGTTGGATTACCGTGGAATCCACAGGTAAAGTTTATTTTGTAGTCATTCGGAAAGTCTCCGTCCTGCCTATATCTAGCAACATGTATTAATAATTATCTATTTCACGTTAGAGCGAATTATATTTCGTTTTATTGTGTGTTACGAGTATAACAACATTTTATGCCGTTTTAATTAGATATGTTGGTGGTATATCAATACATTGATTTTTAAAACGATGTATTGGTGCAAAGGGGTAATCTTTATTCCTCCATATTGCACATGCCTGTTTCTGTACTTTCTCTGGTTCAATGGTAGGACTCGCATTATCGATATAATTTCACGTATATATAGAATAGACTTTTCGTCGCATGAGAACCAAAGTTTTCTAAGTGCCATTTTTGAAAATTAAATGAATTATATACCCCAAATCGATTTGGAATTACAAGCTCTATTTGTAAGATACGTTTGGTACTTTTATTTGGCATCTCGGATGAGACATCAACAGGACAAAATTGTTATATCTCCAAAAGTGGTGTTTTGGTCAGACCAAAATAATGTATGTCCCTTAGCCATGGCTAAGAACAGAATAAACACCTTTTTATCTCTTACAGGGCTCTTCTGTGTCTTTTGATTTATCAGAATGTCCACATTCTTGGTCAGAATTGAAATGTCCACAGAGACCGCGGTCAAACATGTCTCAAAAAGGTCACGGTCGGAGATAATGACTCAAGAGACGTTGAAAATAGATGAGAAGTCTCAAGATATCATGGTCAGAGATGAGCGGTCTCAAGAAACAATGTTCAGAGATAAGTGAAACAATGGTCAGAGACTATAGAATCTATGTTTCAAGACCTTGCTTAGACATAAGATGTCTCAAAAGACCATGGGCAGAGACAAGATGTCTCAAAAGAGACCACTACCATACGAGAGATAAGATGTCTAAAATCATCAAAGTCAACTTGGCTCTCGTCAAAAAATGAGTCGAATTATGCCGTAGAACTTGGTGAATATTAAATTGGTGTTCAACTTTAAGGTCAATTTTCTCATTTAATTGTTTTGGATGTAGAACAAAATGGTTCTCATGCGACGTTTTTTATGATCACATGTCGTAGATTTAAATAACATACAATGTTAAGTCATCATTTCTCACCGATGTTATTATAAAATTAGGTTCTTGAATTTTAAAACTGTATTCATCACTTTAAAGCATAATTATCATTTCGGGTTTCAAAAAAAAAAAAAAATCATGGATTTCAATAAACAAGATGTTTGCTCATTCTTCTTAAATAGTACTATAAGGTACAGAAGAGAGATTGAAGCGTTGATGACATTTAGATTTGAAGTGATTGATGTTCCCCCATATATCACACACCTTCAAGGGAGATAATTATGTTTCCTTTATATTCAGTGTGTCAAAATGTAGCAGCTGACGTAATCCTTATGCTGGACTCTTCTGGAAGTATTGGGCGAAGTAGATTCGACCATGAAATAAAAGATTTTGAGAACAGTCTACTTAGCGGCTTGGATATCGGACCGTCCAAAACGCAGCTGGGAGTAATCGATTTCTCCGGAAGTAGATACCACTGCAGGATAAATTTGAACTATTCATCTTCGAGATCAGGGATACAAAATGCATTGAACGTATGTAATCCAGGGTATATATATATATATAATACACATTTCTACTGTAATCGACCTCATAGAATTAGTAAGAAAAATCTGGTTCATGTCCCCATGAACCGTTCAGTCAACGTAATAATCAAGCTTTTATCATGATGAACAGTAGCTGAGTAGGACTAAAACTAGTAGAATGATCGTAAGTCAGAAGTAAGAATTAAAACTGCACAAGCATTTGAAAATTAAGCATGAGTTCGGCTTTGGCATGACATATCTCAATTGTGTTAGCTTCTCAGTCCATAATGTGCTACCAGCCCGTTTAAATCCATAACCCCATCAACATGAACATAACATGTTTCAATTCTTATATATACAACATCAACAATACCCAACTGTTTATAACCATAATTCAAACTGATATGTGAATGAACGGTTAGAATATTACTAATGGAAGTTGTACTAACACGAATAAGTGAAATTGAATTGAATGCGTTTTTCATTCCAAATCAAACCGTCAACATCAACGTTATTAATTTTTCCTTTCTAATTTTGTCAATCACAAAAATTGGATCTGTTTGGCTTTGAGTTATCGAACTGTTAACAAATGAGGATTGATGCAATGTAAGTAATATAGTCATCGAACAGAGTAAGATTTGTGTGATTTCTTAAGCGACTGTGTTCCGCCAAAATTAAACTACTTTCTTTACACTTAATGATGATGGGGCGTAGGGGCTAACGTGTTCACATTCTGATTGTGAGGTCCTGGGTTCGAGTCTAAGCGTCACTACGGTTGGCTGTCCCTGTCTTTCAAATGAGACAGTAAAATCTGAGGTATCGTATCACAATATGCGTCGACACGTTAGATAACCTCCCTGCTCTACGAGCTTAAGTGCCTATCATAGGACAAAATTTGTCGTCCTCTATCGGCACACGGTGACGGGTGACGTTCTCCATGTAAGTGAAAGATTCTTGAGTAGGACGTTAAACAATAATTAAACCAACCAACAGAATTTTGATAGAGTGTCAACGGGTCTCGGGGTAGAAAAAGTAATTTTGGTGAATGAATCCGTGACCGTTACTCATGATTGCACTATTTTTTCAATAATATGTTTCGTTTTTTCGTTTCCATAGAACTATTTCGATTTTCACGGAGGTGATACGAATACTCAGGAATCCTTTCAATATATTCACAACGAGATGTTCCAGGGAAAAAATGGGGACCGGCCAAATGTCCAGAATGTAATAATATATGTTAGCGACGGTGAATTAGAACACTCGCAAGCTGCCATGACACAGGTAAACCGCCTCAAACACGATGGTACCCGGATATACTCCGTGGGAGTACATAATAACAGATATAATGCTAAAAATCTGAATGCTATTTCCTCGCCTGGAACCAGGTTATATACAGTTTCTGGTGGATCCGGAACACGTGTAGCCAAACAATTGTTGGATCAAATTTGCAGAGGTTTGTTTGTGTTTGTATTCATATTCAATTTAAATTTAGGCGACAATACAGTTTAGAATGTTTTGTTTTTCGCTGTGAATTTTTTTGTTTAAAATTTTCAAATGATAGAAAGTCGATGTTGAAGGTTGATTTAAACTTTTGGCTTATGTTCGGCAAATTTGGAGGTCATTTAAAACTAAGTGTTTATTAAATGTGTCGGCATCTATCCTGACAGTTTACCTTGAATCATGAACAGGCATTATCTTCCACGAAAAGACAATATACTCCTCAAATGGTAAGCAAGTTCCTTGTAATTCATCTAGAGATTGAGAAATATGGTGTGTCCTGGAGAACCGGTGGTGGAACTGTTATGAAGGCGTTGCCTGTGGAGCGAGAGGTACTGGGTTCGAGTCCAATCAGGGCAAAGCTAGTTTTCCTGTCCTGCATATGCGACAATGATTGACAAATTGGCATTTTAGAAATAGTTTGGTGAATAAATGCACAATTTTTACAAGGGAAACTGCCCAATATCGACAGCAAAATTTAGGTATGAAAATCACAGCGAGCATAGGCAAACCTTTTACATCCTTCATGAACATATGATGGCAACTCTATGTGTGAGAAAGATTACCAATCTGAACAGATATTCTTACTGTCGGATAGCTACATTTGGATCAAAGATGGAGCCAGTGTCCTTAATAGACAGTGTCCAGTTTGAAGTGAAAGTGATTAATTTATTGATTCGGTTGATGCCAACATTGAAATATAATTCAATTCTCTGTTCAAAAATCTTATTAGTGTGGTTTAAATATTCAACTTCTTAAGCAAAATTGATTGATCAATTGTTGTGGGTTGATACCAACATTGAAATAAATGTTTAATATGATTCTCCGTTTAAAAACATCGTAGCAAATTCAAATGCGTACATAGAAATATTATCTGTAAAATGCATTTTTACATTTTTACAGACATTTCGATTTTGTCGCCAACCACAGTGCAGCCGCCATCTACCACAACAGCACGTATGTAAATTCTTAAGTAGTTTCCATCTATTAGTCAATTCATCCTTCCCTCAACATCATCATCATCACGATTATCATTAGAAATAGTGTATTACTCTTACCATTGTTTTCATATTGTAATAGTAGTAGTAGTAGTAATAGACGAATTAGTAGTACAATGTATTTGTACCAGCAGAAGTAGTTGTAGTGGTTGTTGCAGTTGTAGTATTGTAAGAAATGGTGGCAGAAGTAGTAGTAGAAGAAGAAGAAGTAGTAGTAGTAGTAGTAGTAGTAGTAGAAGTAGTAATTTTATAGTAGAAGTAGTACTAGGAGAAATAGTTGCAGCAGCTGAAGTGGTAGTAGTAGTTGTTGTAGTAGTAGGAGCAGCAGCAGCAGTAGAAGTAGTAGCAGTAGCTGAAGTAGTAATAGTAATAATGATAGTAAAAGTAGTATTAGAAAACGTAATTGTAGTAGTAGTTGTAGATGTAGTAATTCTAGCAGTAGTATGAGTAATACCAGTAGTAGTAGTAGTAGAAAAAGTAGTAGTAGTAGAAGTAGTAGTAGTAGTAGTAGTAGTAGCAGTAGTAGTAAAAATTGCTGCTGAAGTTTTTTAGGTTGTAGCAGCAACAGTAATAAAAGTGAGAGAAGAGTAAACGTAGATTTTGTCGAAATTTTTCTTCTTAAAGAAGCACATTCCTGATCACATGCCTCTTTTAATTCCAGGTCCCATTACTACACATGTTCCGACACCACCCATGATTATTCCTTTGTCTGGTAAAATAATATTTTTTTCAACTACAAACGAATACACTTAATTTTGAAGATCTTACGTCAATTTATCAATAGGCATCCTCGCGATGTATTCATTTGAAAGAAATAATCATCAACAGTAGAAGGTCTTTGAAATAGACAATCCAAAAGGTTGAGCAAGAACTGGTGACACAGAAGTGTCCTGCATTACCGTCACAATATTCAGATTACTTCAGATTTAAATGCTACTTGGAATAATGAATTGATCGTCGAAAGAAAATGCTTTCTAATATTCCATTCGAAAGAATATCCGTAGTATGTTTACTTCGTGCAGTAAATCAATAAAATAGATAAAATGCATATATAGATAATAACAATCATCGGATTTACTTTAAAGGGCCAACAACGCTGCATTGTAGTTTATTAATTTCGTATACGCTTAAGACGATCGGTTTAACACAAAATGAGGATGTTAAATGTAGACTTTCTACATATTTTTAGAAAATGTTTCACGACATATAACAAAATAAAACTTAAATTTATAGTAGAGTCTTACGTATTTCTAGAGACTGTTCAAGGGAAGTAGCAAAATAGTCACATATGGCAGGTGGTCTCTTAATTCAGGTGATTTATAAATGAAAAGTCAATTTTGGGTACCATACATTTAGGGCACATTAGACAGGTAGTCCTTTAATTCAGAGGGTCGCTAAGGCAGGTTAGACTTAATATTAAATACATGTATATATCATGCTAGTTGTATACCTGTTCAAGTCTTGTCTAAAAAATTAATGCAAAATTTATGGCATATATACTTTTATTAAATCCTCAACAGTCTTTGACAGAATTCATCAGTTTCAAAAACAAAACAATGAACCTAAACACTTGTCTTTGATAATATGGTTTCAAAACACACTTAAGAGTTTGAACTTGTTATGATAGCATCGAACATTTTCTATCCCTGTATTCAGCGTACATGTATGAAAATAAGAAAACAAAAACCTCGGTTAAAGGCAATCTCAATAAAGATATCATTTAATACATAAATAAAAATCTAGTTATGGGGGATCAGGATATGATGGTCATCGACTATATTTCATGTTGTATGTCTCACTTAGTATTATATGTCAAATATTAGATGCGTTTATGACATTTATGTGAAACTTTCCTTTTAAGATCCATTCTTATAATTTTTGACAGTTAAGTGCTATGACAGAGATGCCTTGTGTTCCACGTATACCAAACTTGCTTGCATGTCCTACCAGACCTACACTAGGATGAACTGTGCCAAATACTGCGGATTCTGTAAAGGTTTGTTTCGTCTTTCATCACCCGATATTCTACACTCTGTGACCTAGACAACCGAGGCTGACTAAGATAGTTTCATTTTAAAAATTGTATTTCATTTCATTTTGTCCTCACAAATCGTCAATTATCGCGAAACGGAAAAGGAAACAGAAATAAATTGAACTATCACGCAATGCTTTTTGATAGCTATTTAGCATGATACGACAATTGTAAGTCATTAAGTTTGTCACGCCGTGTATTTATTAACCAGGAAACACCTTCAGTAAATCGGTCTTATGAAAAATAAATTCATCTCTCATGACCTATATACAGTGGAACCTTGCCTAAAGACCACCTGACTTTGGAGATCGCCTAACTAATCAGACCAGTAAAATGCACTTTGTTATTATTATTCTAGGCTAATTCAAACTGACTTAGGAGACCACCTCACTAATCAGACCAATTTTAGCCAGTCTCTTGAGAATGTCATTAATATAGACTTATAATATTATAAGGACTTGAATTTCGCATATCCTATGGTTCATCTGTAATCTCCACAATTGAATTAGATTGTCCGATTTTCCGGTGGGGACAATGGTGATATACACGTCTCATTTTGCAGAATGTGAGATACATCAAATTTGCATTATACAAAAATATGGCATTGTTGCATCAATTTGACTGCGGTGCTCACATATATTATCTCCATTTGCAGTACAGGATCGTTAATTTGCCACACCAATCACTTAAAACATTAACTCGGTACCGTAATTTCCTGCGTATTGCCCGCTTTGTTGTATAGCCCGCACATTACAAAATACTGCACTTATCATTTTTAGTCTTAAGTGTACTGCCTTCAGGCTGTCTGCTACATTTTCCAACCATTAATTATATACCTTGCGCTATCTTTAGTACGATCTACACGTGTTTCAGCTATTGAAGCGAACATATTTGTATCATATGTAAATTCAAAGTACCAAAGTCTGTAAAAATATATTCAAATTTATTACTTTTATTAAACCATTGTTAGGCATACAGATTTTGAATTAGAAAGACTTCACATACCGGTACCGCGTATATTTTTGAGTTTTAGGAATACATTTCGTCATATAGCCTGCTTCATCAAATAGCCCACAGAAGGCATTTTCCATGTTTAAAAAAGTATAACCCGCGGGTAATACGCCACAAATTACGGTACTTAGAGTACTTTACATTCTATGTCGACCAAAATCAATGGATCCTTTATGCGAAGGGCTGTTTCTATTCAAAAAATGTTGAGCCATATGTTTATGCTGAAGTATAAAGATATGAATGTAAAAGTTTAGATAGCGAAACATGAAAAGTACTATCGACATCTAGTGGAGCTGTGCTTCAGTATTATTGTGTCAATTTTCAGAGTCAACAACAACACGTAAGCCCACGACAACTGTCAGTGAGTATTCGACACGATTTTCCTCTATATTTTTTTTACATAATATATCTATTCAAAAATGTACTATAAATTTCAGTCAAGGGTTATCCTTGAGACATCTGCTAATCGATATCATGTTTCTGTAATTTGAATAAATTTTAATTTCTTTTTTGTTTGGTTGTGTTAACAACAACGCAAATATTTGTAAATAATAAACGGCATGCAACAAACATAATACAGAAGGAATATAAACCGAGTAGTATAAAAACGATTTTCAAAAGATTAAGTATTGGAAACTGAGACATTGCTTGAGAAGAGCAAACGTTGATTTACAGGAAAATAGAAAAAAGAAACGGTCACAGATTGAACTCTAGATTTTGTCTTGTACTATTCTTCAATGCAAAATGTTCCCTTTAAAAATTGAAAGTTTATCGATTATTCAGACTCCACTTTATATGATGAAAAGATATATAATATAGTAGTTGTGTAACTAAATACCGACAATTATGAACTTGTATGTTCTATTCTTTTAGAACCAACGACAACTACACCGAATCCAACTACCCAACGTGAGTATTACAAATCCGATCCTCATACTTTTTTGTGAATAGAATGCGAAAAATTTCTTTTAAAGCAGATATTGCGAATGGTTAAAGTGTGTATTCTTAAAAATGAATTTCAACACAGTAGGTTTTCTGAGTATCAATTCAAATGTTAAAGTGACCTCAGTCGTTGTAAAACCTGTTAAATATTTTAGTAGTGCTGCCAATTTTACACAGAAAAATTGAAATGATTCACTAATATCTGGGTTTAGATTGCATTGGAAAAGAAAACATGAGTTGAACGGAGTAAATAAATATATGAATAGATACTTAAACAGCATGAAACCTAAAAGATCAGCAAACCACTAAATTTTGGTAGTTGCATCTCATAGGTTTTAGTGTACGTGTATAAAATTGATATAAACAAATGTGTCCCTATTTTAAAGAAGAGACGTATAGACTCATCTTTAGCATTTTCGGCTTCAAATCGTGAGGTCATTGAATCGGGTCCGCTGGACGGAGGCGGTTTGACTGTATAACTCATGGAGCAAGTTAAAGAACACTCTGTAATCAATGTTCAAAAACTTTAAATCCAAAGCAGAAGTTAAAGAGCACTCTGTAGTGGTCCACACTGCCAGGTTTTGATACCTCTCATCAGCACTTCATGCCACCTCTGTAAAAGTATGAAATTACTGCCATGGTATTTCTAAAAATTGACCTTTAATCCACATTTAAAATCATGGAACCAATCCTTTATCCTATATGAAAAGGTCCTGATATGTTTAACATTGATAAGTGGTGATTGAAAACAGAAAAAAAAGTCTTTTAAAAAGACTTTCTGTTTGAAATTCAAGAAACCAACGAAATAGAATAAAACCCAAATTCCAAAATATTTCTTGATAAAATCAATGGAATCAAGAACTGAGCTTGATAAGTTTGATTTGGCATATTGACCTATACTATGTAAATGTCAATATGTGGGTTCAAGGTTTATCAAAGATAAAGCAGCTAACTTAGAATATGGAACTTATACATGACCTTTCGTGAAATGTTTCCACTTTACAAAGGCAATAGTGTAGGTTAAGTACGAAGGATTGTCTAAACGTTACGTAAAATTTCAATAGATGATTTATCAAATAAATATCTAATAGTTCATGGAATTAACTATAAAATTTGTGTTGAAAATAAGTCCTTTTGTATAAGAATTATAATATCCTTGGATATGACACACAGTCGTTGTGTTTTGTCCTCTCAATTCCATAAATAATGATAGACCGGATAAAGACAATATATTCGATTATACTTCATCGATACTTACGGTTGGGGGATTTAGAGTTTTGCTTTAATATGGAAATGTCGAAGGAATCACGTCGGAGATATTGGCGTTAGCTCAGTACATAGCACATGACTCTTGAGGGGGGTTTTTACCCAACTGCGACTAGATATTTCGCCTTTACGAGTCTTAACCAATGAATGGTAAACCAAGCCGTTTCAAAATCGAGATCTCAATCCTCCACCCTCTCTAACCGTGAGGAAAAACTGCATCGGAGAGTGACGGCTGGTAATTGTTGACAAAAACTTCGTATTACTACTCAAACTATCCGAAGATAAATATTTCTTTGTGAGAAGGGGGAGTTACTCTTTCATTCTATAAAACCTCTTTCAAGAGGGCTGTCACAATATTGTTTATGAAACATAATCTTGAAAAACAATAAGATAATAAGAATGAAAAGAAAATTAATAACCCCACCAAAAAGTGGGGAGGAATAATAACAAAAATAAACAAAACAAGCAGAAACAGAAAATACAGAAACTTATCAAGGATTTTACCGAATATGCATTTCATGTAATAATTCTCCGGCATGTTAAAACATTATACACGATTGATTTTTTTTACAATATGAATGATTTACATATTCTGTTTTCATTAGGGGCAACGACAAAACAATCACCAGTCGGAATGATGGGTAAGTAGTTTAGAAAGAGTATTTGTTTTTACAATGCTACAAGACCGATCACTTTATCTTGAATCAACTAGAATAAGAATAACTATAATGAAAACATTCATTTCTTTCTCTTGATAAACCATGCCGTCTTTTCAAGCTCTCCGAAAGAAACGATTATGATACATAGTTTAATAGTAATTATGATAATATAGTATTCACTGTAAAAAAAAAATTATGAACAAGTGTTCTGGGCTAGTTGATAGCTGTTTGTGTTATTGTCTCCTTTTGATTTGGCCATGGTTTCGTCTGCCATTAGATATTTGAAGTATTGATTGCCCACTCCACTGTCATTTTTTAGAGAACAATGTAGAATCTGTTTGACCAAAGCATAAACTATAACCTGAGGCCGAATTAGGCCTGGAAGAGTATCCGCTTCAAATGAATAACAAAAGAAAGCCCTTTTCTTCTATTGAAATCAAATTGATACGTGAAGATAAACCTGGACAAAATCCTAACGCTATATACTACGTCAGAACGGCCAAACAGGATTTCTTTACGCTCAATTTCGATAGTTTTCGTGGGCTGCTGACGCAGTCATCCCTTTAATGGCCTTTTAAACTAGACATCATGCAGAACATGCTTATAGGTTTTGTAACAAAAATGTCAATTTTATATAGGTGCATGTGTTGACAGTGATCCGAATTGTCCTGCCTATGGGAAAGCTATATGTACACAATATGTTTCATGGGCGATGGGGACTTGTCCAAAGTATTGCGGATTTTGTCAGGGTAAGACAGATATTTAAAGATCGATTTCAATTATTTTCGCCTTAAAAAACTATGTCAATAAATCCATACAATAGATATTATTTATAATTTTTCACTCTGTTGAAACTTGGCAAGATACACTATATTTCTACCATAACACGCGTGTTTAAACCATTATAAAACGGCTGTATAATCGAGGCTGCAGTTGATTTAATATATCGATTAACCACACGTGGTTAACATCTTCCGAGCGTTTTGGTTGGCTAATACGTCAGGAAATTCAATTATGACGCCATCAATTGACATCATTATATTTGACGTCACAATACATTGAGTGGGCTTACATTATGGCTGGAATTGAAGAAAAATTCTTTTTGACGTTTTCAATACTTTGATTTGCAAAATAATCTAGTGTTATGGTAGAAACAAATAACACAACCCA
>JACSZP010037902.1:0-14177 GCA_016161895.1 Pinna nobilis | reverse complement strand
TCACAGTGTTTTATGATTTAGGAGTTGTTCCTAATGGAAAGTTCGTATTATCGATTCGTGTATTTGTATTATTAAACGATACTGGGCATTATCTATTGTTATGACAGATCTGCACACACCATTCATTTTAACAGATACAGTAATGCATACAGAGAGATTGGTATAAACCGGTAGGTAGAAGTATTTAGTAAGTTGTGAAACTATGTATCGGGTTTTTTGGCAATTATCACAAACAAGAGTAATCCAAGCGAAATCTGAAGCCATTATATAGTTTTTATCCTATATATCGTTGGCTCTCTATGTCTTTACGATGAACTTTTATGCTCTTCTACATTTCAAACCCATTGGGGGCAATAACAACCCCAATGGTCTAGTGGTTAGAACGATCACATCATAAGCTAGAGGTCACGGAGGTATGAAGGTCGCCCTACAATTTATGTCTTTAAAATAATTAGCAGCTATTTGTTTGCCAGATATCCAGCATTAAGTGAATATTATGGTGTCGTTGGAATACAACCTTCAGACCGAGAACCTGGGCTATACTTCTCATTTGCAGCTGCTACAGATAGACCATTGCTTGGAGAAAAACTTTGGCATTGGGAGTGGTGATGCAATAAAAGCGATTCATGCAAAATTTTAAAAAAAAACAGTATAAAAGATGCTAATTTGAACACATTTGATTAAAATCTTTCTTAACTATAAGTTATGTTAGTTTGAGTTGTAATTTTAAATGGTATATAAAATAAGTATCATTACATTAATACTTTTTTACCAACATTTCCATCGACAGAACCCAAGAAATACTCCAATTCAGAATTGTATATAAGATTTACAGATTTACGGTTGAACGTCGTTCTAAAACCACCCGAGAGTCTGGCTATCATTGGTGATGTGGTCTTCTAAGTGAGATCCGAACAACCTTTGATACCAATAAAAATACTAATTAAGACGGGTTCTAATGCAAGATGCTCTCCTGAGCCTGAAATAAACATTGCTTGGTCATGATAATTACATATAAATACAAACACATCATATGCTTCAAAATATATATATAAACTTGCCTTTACTATGTATGAATGCATTGATGGTCAAGGTGAAAACATATAACCCGTGGTGGATGCCTAATAGTAAGCAGCCACGTAGCTGTGACATCTATAACATACGTCTGCTGCTTGTTAACTTGCGGTTTTTACTTCAGTCACTTGTTTATTCGTCGTCACCAAATTTCTATTTTATTTGGTGCGCTACCAGGGAAACGTACTGGTGGCTGATCTCAAACTATTTCATTTGAACTCTTGCGTTGTTTTGATCTAGCATGTAAGGTCAATAACGCGGCTAAACGACGGATATAAACGTGTTATACAAAAACTACAATGATAGCTGACTGCTCTAGATCAAATGTCATGTTCTAAAGTCTGCACGGTAAAGAATTTTTTGAAGTGTTCAAATACCCGAGATCTGCATTCCTAAATGACATTTAACAGCCTATAACTAATATTATTAAATCCAAAAGATAAATAATCGGTTCTCCGCCGTCCGTGCCTCTATTAGGTGTATAAGACTGGGTGGAGAACGTTTTGAATGTTTGTTTTGCTTGTTGTGTGTTTTACATGGACAAATGTATTTAATTATTCATGTTGTTTACTTTTAATAGAGTCAATAGATAATCGAAAAATTTATTTTCCATTTTAAAATATGTTTGACTCTTAAAATGAAATTTGATGATTAAACACCCATAGATCAATGGGTCATCATGGTATTGTACAATAATTGATTTATAAGCACATGCTAGTTCTCTATGAGAAGGTAACAGTAATATACTCATAGCACCTAAAACTCATATATTAAAGTCAAGATTCCTTTTGACCCCCTTTACAAAAGCTTGAATTCTTATCATACCTTCCGCCGAACATGACAATCAAATAATACTAAATGTTTTCATGATTTAAATGACAATAATCGTTTAAAAATATGAAACCGCCGTTTAACCATAAATTTGAAACCTAAACTACCGTTCAATCAATCTGTGAGCCACGAAATATCTTTAGTCATAAAATAGTAATCGTCGGATACATGTTGACCCATCACCGTAGACTTGTGTGTGATATTTCATATATCAAAAATATCACGAAATGTAAAAACCTGCAGGCTGAGAAACTACATTATATCGAACTTTTTTATGAAGAAAAAATGAAAAGATTCCACTTTTGATAATTGATTTTGAGATTATTCCTGAGAAATGCATTTTTTAAAAAAATGAATTGTCATGTTCACAGTTATACATGGGGATCTATTGCACTTCCTTGACGTTCAGTTCTGGAAAGTACTCGACAATGCAAGGGAGATGGGGTTCGATTTCAAGAGAAGCGAGAGCTGCTAAACAGTAGAGAGGCCTGAAAGTCACATAAGGTCAGTCAGTACAATCTGCATGTTTTTCTTTCACAATGCGTATCATCATCATGTCATGATATTTTGTATATGTTTTGATTTATCGTTTTTACTCTGCATTTTTGACAAATTGTGCCTACGGTTCCATTTTACACCCCCAGAGTTTATTTACTACTGAGAGGGCGTATGACAATTCTTAAAAGTACGAGTTTAATTACAAACTGTAAAATGATATAATTACAGTAGTGTGTGTACAATTAAGGGAAAGCATTTAATAGTTCGTTTGTAAATATTTGTCTTTAATTTTCTCTTAGATATGTACCTCAGAGTATATCGATACTTTGACGCTCTCTCCCTCTGCCCCGCCCTTTCTTTAACTTAAACCATGAGGGAGATGTTTGTGTCATTTATTTTGGACTAGTCAGTATGGCTCTGGTGGTCTTCCAATGTCAATTATCCCCGTGGTTTAGTTTATTTCAATGGGCCATATATTAACCCTTACTTAGCTTGAATAACAGTTAGAGTGATATCATTGAAATAACTCATGTGTCAACTACAGGAGATTGTTTATAAAAGGTATATATTAAGAGTAGTGTTTTCTCTCCTGCAACGAGATGCTTCAAACATTTGTTTAGAAAATAATGCCTGCTTTGAGTGTTTACTTTACTACACCCTTTACCGGTTACGATGTCGAAAAAATACCTACACAGGTAGGATCAAATTTAATTTAATAATATCCTGTGCGTATCGTATGATGGACGAAGCATGTGAGGTATTTATACACACTTTAGATATAACCCACTGGAAATTCTTACCCTATCGCGCGGTACAGCAACTTGACTCAACAATTACATAATGTTACAACAGAAAAGGATACTGCGTCAAACTATACCTGACGGCATCCAATATCAAAAGGCACAAGATTGTCGCATTAGCATCATTAACATATCGTCTTTTTATTAAAAAATAATAGTTTTATATTTCAGTTTGCTCAACCAAGGATAAATTAATTGAAAATGGATGCGAAACGTTCTCGCAGGGGCGTGTATGCGAAATAAAGTAGCCCATGAATGTTACACAGGACAGAGTAATACCGTACCCATATCAATGTACCTACAACTATTAGGCTGTGATCATGGCATGAGAACAACCATGACAGAGCAAAATTTATATCCCGAAAATAAACAAACTGTTCTTGCGACATTCCTGTGACTTCTTTTGAATATTAGTCAATAGGATTAAGGGTATCAATTTTTAAAATCCTTGTACACAAATAATGTTTGTACGAAAATGTTTGTAGTTTGTTTTAAAGAATGCTATGTGAGAGGTATGCCTTGCAGGTCCGTGCTGTGAATTAAATATGGTCAGTATTTCTATGTACATAAAAGGAAAATAAAATTCCTCTGCAAAAGCAAAC
Organism: Pinna nobilis; assembly: GCA_016161895.1. Taxonomy (NCBI): domain Eukaryota; kingdom Metazoa; phylum Mollusca; class Bivalvia; order Pterioida; family Pinnidae; genus Pinna; species Pinna nobilis. The sequence goes on along the minus strand of JACSZP010037902.1, from coordinate 10,372 downwards.
AGCGTGATTTAATGCATGCTCTTTGAACATTAGGAAGTATAAACGAACAACATATAATTGGGCACTGCTAGTAGTTTTAGCTGTTGGGACTCGGCAATAGAAGCATGGATACATTTCTAATCAGTCACTTCCGTATTTGATCTATAGCAAATTAAATTAGTTATGTGCACATTAGATTAGAACTCATAGACTGCAGACAGAAGCATTGTCCTGCCCGTTAAGGAAAACTAGGAAATTTTGACAGAACATATACCTGAATCATTGAAGGATTTTCATAGGAAGATCGAGCTTTTCACAATAAATAGTAATTTTTATGCAAATGCCGATTTAGAGCAATGACAGTTCATCTTTAGTAATAGTAACGGTATCTTATAATTTGACACATACCGGTTCTAAAGACGAACTCAATCCATCTGGTTACTCAAACAAAATGATGAAGCTCTCATAAAATGGGTGAAATAGAAGATACCAAGTGACATTCCAAATAGAATAAGTCAACGACAGACAAAATCGTGGCCAAAACAAAAAGGAGACAAAATTACAAACAGAAATACACCAATACACTTAAAACTAAAAATAGTGTAACAGGAAACCGGGGGTTAGTGCAGGTGCTCCGGAAGGGTAAGCAACTCATCTCCACGCGTAGGCTAACACCCGCCGTGTCACACATTTTCGAAAACAAGAATAAGTCACAATCAGTGATGGTCGTAAACGAGAAAAGAGGGGATCGGGACTAGGTATGCGACAGGGGGAACATATCCCCAGATTAACCGTTTGATTAACCAGGCCATGGTGGCACGCCGTGTCACATATAATCGAATACGGTAATAAGTCACAATCGGTGATGTTCATAAAAAGGTGGGACGGGATTAGATATGTGACAAGGGGAACATATCCCTCATCATCTGTTTTACAGATTTACCATACCGATCAACCAGATCATGGTGGCGACCATAAAACTTTAGAAGAGATCACTTCAATCTAATCATTAGGAACCCTTGGTTAAGTAGCTTCTTTGTCATAATTAAACCTCTATCAAGGAAATTCTGATAGCAAACACATGCTCTGGAATATCTTATCAACTGAGAAATATATACTCCATAGTTAGGTGCTGCTGGAATATTGCCACATAAAAATGGGAAGTTCACAATAGAGAAATTGAAGTCATCTCTTTTGTCGTAAAGTTTGGTTTTCAGCCGTCCTTCACTGTCAATCTCTAGGTATAAGTTGAGATAAAAATGTATTTTATTCTGCTCATTCTTATATCTCGCGAGATCTCACGACCTTTTCGTTCACAGAAACTTTGGTGCTTCAAATATATCAGTCGTTGCATATTAATACATCAAAATACGCTTAATGACTCCTCTCTATGCTAGATAATTTGTACTTGTAGAGTACTTATATCCAGTATTTAATATGTATATAATGTCATATGATACTTTGCAAGTAGGAAGTAGGCTAACATTTCAATTCCTTTTAATTTATTGAACAAAACATTTCTGGTAACCGGAAAAAATATGGTAACATTTTTTCTTAAGTAAAATATTAGTTCTAGGTCCTTAATTTCAAGACAGAGCGATTACAAACGCTGATTGAACATTTAAGCATATCAGTTAAATACCGCAACTTTATATGTGGCTTAGATATTTACGAAAGATTCTTTCCAGAACTTCCCAAATATTTGAAAGTATTGCGGTTTCTTGTGCTTTATATTTAATTTTACTCCTTCTAGTTTTAGTTATTTCTACAGGAAATTGTGGTATTCACTTTTTGCAGAGAAGATAAAATCTCAATTATCCTGAACGTCAGAAGACTTTTTTTCCCCTCAAAGCTCAAGTCCCTAAGAGTCGCAGGATTTAAGAAGAAATAATCACCGTGAACATGTCTATAGTATCATGAGATGCCCAAGCTTCGAGTTGGTTTGTAATAGCATGTAAAGGCATTTTACCAATAACCCATGAACCTACGATTACACAGTTCAATGATATCTAAAAACTATATTGTGTGAACCCATGTTACATCACAGTTTTTCCAATAGGGTCCCATTTGTGTTCTCGAGACTGTACGAATCCTGGACGCAACCGACCCAAGTAATTGAAGCAGGTAATTATTGTCAATATTGACAATCTTCTTAACTTCTTAAGGAATACTTTCATATATATTATCATCACATGATATTATTGTTCTTATCATCGCAAATTATTACATTCATACTCATCGCAGGTATTTTTTGTCACTAACATCTCAGGTAATTATTGCCTTTATTATCTCATGTAATCATTGGCCGTATCATTACGCGTTCTTATTTTCATTGTCATCGCAGGTCATTTTTGTCATTAAGTTCTCGGGTAACTACTGCCATTATCATCGCAGATTGTATTATTCGCGGGTAATTTGTTTGCATTAACATCTCAAGTAATAATTGCCATCTCAAAGAAATAGATTAAGTAGATAACATTATATCATTTGTGTTATACAGAAAAAAATCAAACCTGATATGAAAGACAAGAATGAATGAAACAATTTGAATTATTTTGTTCTTTAAGGATGATATTTCACTACAAATTTAAATGTGTATCATGGCTCTCGGTAACTTTCATTGTGTAATATAAATCTAACGGAATTTGAGAGAACAAAGAAGATAAGATCTTTCCATATTCCCAATTAGTATTGAGAGGTTTGATAAAGATTTTATGCGCCATGCGTACAACAGAATTAACGCATCACGTATTGGTCCAACGTCTGCAAACTTTCAGATGGCATATTTAGGTCAGACACCACTAAAGAGTTTTCCGATGCGACAATGTTAATGTTTCGTCAAATTTTCTTTTCTCGGCGTTCCAATGCATTTAAACAATTTGTCAATTTGTATGTCATCCCTTCCCAAATCATTGAAGAAAGTAAAAAGGGAAGTTGGCTTTCTCGATTTTTCAACACATGACCATGTTTAAGACCACCCAATTTTCGCACGAAATTGGCAGGAAATTTTGACACTGGGTTACACCTAATTCAAGGGGCCTAAAATTTTAGTTTTCAACAATTAAGTCATTCTATATTTTCTTTTAACACTTTACTGGCCACTTCGTAATATTCAATTGAAAGGATTACATTATAAAGTGATCAGATAATATCTAACATCCAAAAAAGCAGCTTTCCTCTCCCCAAACCTTCTTAACCAAATAGACCCTTATTTAGTGGTGTCTGACCTCTATACATTGATGTTACTTGATTATGTTCTTATGCAGTTGTAGAAAGACCGTTGAAAGGTACTGAACAATCCAAATGTTTTAATAAAACCACATTTACGCGATATCTTAAACTAGCAAATACGGTGTTATGGCTTAATCTGTTATTTTACAACAAAGAGATATCACTCTATCGTCATCATCGCCAGAATAAAATATAGGATGCTTGCCTAGTCCATGTTAGAAAAATAATCAACAGTTTTGTGCTATAGTGATTTGTTGTAGCTCTTTAGTTCTTTCAAAATCCCGACAATGAATACAAAATATGCAAACAGCAAAGTCAAGTTCATTTTAGGAAAAATAGTATCAATATTAGGTTACCTATAAAATCTCGGCAATAAATAAAGAATTGGCTAATAGCGAAAATTAAGTTCCCCAAACAATTCCTTTTTCACTTTTAACGAACAAAGCACTGATTCCTAGTCTTCATTTGGCATTGGTATGTTCATAGGAATTGTTAAATTAGATTATTTTTACGCACCGAGCACGATCCAAGTTTGTACGATATAATCTTTATTGTCTTTTCCTGTTGTATCTGCACTTTTATCACCTGAGTAATTTTACACATTTCGATGGGTCACGGGTCGTCGTGCTCATCTAGTACAATACTATGGGTAAATGGTAACGTTCGACAACTAAAGATAATTTTAGATAACTATGTCAATAATACATTCCAAGTATCTTAAGTCATTTTCCAATTCGTTCTTAAACATGACTAGTCTTCTTATTATCATTGTTACTATTTTAATTTGGCTGTTGTCGCTCCATGGTTAGCGTATTTTGTTGATGATGATGACGGTGATGATTGTCATCGTCGTCCTCCTCCTGTTCCTGCTCTTGCTCCTCCTCCTCCTCCTGTTGCTGCTCCTCCTGTTGCTGCTCCTCCTGTTCCTGCTCCTTCTCCTCCTCCTGTTCTTCCTTCTCCTCCTCCTCCTCATCATCATCATTATCATCATCATCAACAACACACGTTCGACTTCAATTATTATTTTTTTTCTTTTATTAACCAGGTATATTTTAATATTCATTCGTTATTCCTAAACACATACTTTGATTCACCAACTATTGAAGGAGGCAACAAAAAATTATCGGGGAAAACTGCGGATCTTGATTAAAACGTTTACCCCGGCTTTTTAACAAAAGGGACAGAAAGATATAAATGCCTCTTTGACCTTGACCCGGTGTGCATACAATTAATTCTGGCACTTAAAGTATCAAGTTGTTTGATAATTACATCTTGAAATATCTTGTACAAAAGGTGTAAACTATTGACGAAAGATGTATGTATAAACATACCGCATACAAACATACATCAAATTCCAAAAGTACACACCGACAATATTGGATTCTGGCGAAAATGAGCGGTATGGTAGAGGCATACACTGTTCAAATACCCAATTATTCATGAAATAATTATAAAGTAACCTGTGATTATGGACCAGGAGTTAGGAATGAGTAAAGACGATGTCAAAGTAATCTAGAATAAGTATACATACTTGTGAGTCGGAGGCCACGTAAGGGATTAAGAATTGATGCGACCCTTCAATTGTTTGACTGTGATGGTAGCTGTTCAAACTTGTACATATCTTATGACAAATAAATTGACTATATGTAGACCTATTATAATCTGTGAATACCCCGTTTAATATAAAGGTAACAAAGAAAACAAATTGAAATAAAGTATGGAAAAGAAATATCTTAATTTATTTTCATTTTGTTTAATCTATTTTGACTTCGTCGTTGTCTCTTGTTCAGCTTGACAATTTAATCTCGGGAACATTCAAAGCAACCTGAAGAAATTATTAGAATTGTTCTACCATGAGGTCAATTAAGCTGAATTGATAAAAAGATGTTTCCATATATTTTCATCACAATGCCTTTTCTGTGGGAGATTTTTTTCCAATCGAACATTTATTTAATATCTAAAGAAGAATGACAATCGCTTCAACGGCAATCATGTCACTCCCACAACGCAGGCGAGATAAAGTCTTCGTATTTTAAAGTTACTTTACTCGTGCGACGAGACTAAACACTTGATTTTCATTTTGGTCATCCTCCGATTTAAGGGTTTAACCCGAATTACGCTGACATGCATTCCTACCCCATAGGAAGGATCTATAAAGCATTCACCTTCTTACCTATCTTCCTGTGTTTCTTTGCTATTGCTTTTCAGTGTGTTATTGTAAATTGAAGTCATTTATCCCTGTTTTTGTCCAGCTATTTTGATATCGAGTATAAATCAGCAAATAAGAGCAGGGGCCCTCCACGGATAATCCCGCAACACTAGAACCTATCGAACAGCCACCTAGAGTCAGACAGATAGATTGTAATGCTCAAAAACTGTACTTAATACACTCACTGCGGTTTTAATTCACTGCTTTATTTCTCATGCCCCCTAGAGAGAAAATAATGCTGTAAAATTGCTCTTTTTATAAATTCATTTTCATTTAAATGATTAAAACTATATTTGAAAAATGGAAATAACCTATATTGTTTGCCAGTGCATTTATCTCTTTTTTCCTCTGTGATAATTGAATAGTTAACTGACTACGAGTTCATCCCAGCGTTACTCATGTGTTCTAGAATTTCAGAGCTCACTCAATTCAACTTGTTAATAACCATTTTCACATGGTAGAACAAGTGACACATATCACTGACGTCACTGAGAACGAGGTAACTTCCGCACAAAATTTGATGTGATCAATGCTTTTTTTCCAATTATGAGAAATTATTGTAAAGTAGATATTAACAATGGTGATAAACAATCCTATACATGAACAACGCTGAATCACTCTTTATTACGTCCGCTGCAATTATGTTTAATTGTAATCTTCTCATTTTTCGATTTCAGTGTTTTCACAATTTATCTTAAAAAAAAGACTAGATGTCTCATGTCCAAACCGTTAATTAAATCTACTGGATTTTGATAAAAAAGTAGACTGTAGAAGATACCAAGGGGGTATCAATAATTCAAAAATCCAAAGGCAGACGAATTCATGGCCAAACAAAAAAGAGACAACACAAACAGCTATCAACACAACAAGACGTTTAAAACCGAAAAATTAAGTAATACGAACCCCCTACAAAAAATCAGGGGTGGGTTCAGGTGCTCCGGAAGGGTTAGCAACTCCTGCTCCGCGCGCGGCACCCACCGTGTCACTATATTTCAAATTTGAGAAAATGTCTAATTCGGTAATTGTCGCAATCTGGAAGAAGAGTTAAGATAACATATTTTAATTTTTTCCATCGAGTATAGTAACACAAACTTTATTTGAGAGGTCTGTCTGCCTTTTTTTTTAATTTGATATCATATTTCGTCTATAGTCTAAACAGCAAACAGTGTTTTCTGCGAAAAAGAAAACCGTTCGTTCAGTTCTGTTATAATAATAACATACTCCATACTTCGCTGACTGGTTCTAATATGAAAGGCTGCAGAGTTTAATTAGAAGATTAATAAATGCCCATTTACAAAATCCGAGAATTTTGACACTAATTTTCATACTTTTAAGATTACATATATCCTCATGATACATTTTTGTCTTGCTATTGTTATTGTAGCATGTTAGTATGCACGGCATTATAATGTGGTAAGGATCAGTGTAACAGCTGCATCATTACTACTTTTTTCTTGGCCTTCAAATAAAAGATTAAAAACCAAGGTTCTATACTAATAATCAGTGTTATTCCCCCATGGCAATGGACAATTTTTTTAAAGCCTTTTTCAGTTCAGCGCCGTCAGGATAAGTATGAAGTCATATTGACAGTAGTGTAAAACAATGGTAGAACTAGCAAAACACTTTCTGATAGATCAAATATGTTACAATAAATGCTGACTCCTGAGATAAAAGAAAAGATAGTAGGATGGTATTTGGCGTGCTGATAGAAGTCATGCGTCTAAAACAGTTAAGGAATTGACACAGTAGGTGATTTGGCCTAGCTAGCCTTTCATTTGGATTTGACATGCAGTTGTCATTCATAGACAACTCATTTCCATAAATAATAAATGACTCTTAAATGTTTATACATATCTCGCTCAAAGCAACTGTCACTAAACAGACCTTAAATCTCCTGAAAGGTCTGAAGTTGTACTAATTTGTTTAATTTTTTGTTAATCACAGGAAACATATTCTGAAATACGTTTGTTTTTGATTTCCGTCGTTCTGCCATTTCAAATTTTGTAAGGTGTGATTTATGTGAAGGAGATTACAAAACCATAGTAAATTATCATGATGATGCGACAAATACTTTTGATGCAGACATTACTACCTAATTAATGGACTTCTCATTAACTCTGATATTGACAAGTGGAAAAGAAACTTCTCCGTCGAGAAGCCTTTGCAAAAATAAATAGGCTGGACTACTGTCAATGTATTTATATGAATATGAAACGGGATTCTATATAATTAGTAAGAGTCGATAAATCTGAACATCTATGAATGAGCGCTCTTTTAGCACTTTTGCTCTAATACTAACTAAATGATAAGCAAAATGATATGAACTATGAATTCCAAAAGTCTTTTTAGAACTTTTACGTACATACTATTGAGATACGCAGAATAATCTTTCAATATGAGTTTGATACTAAAGGGCGTCGTGGGAGTTTTTAGGCCAAACACAGTTACGCTTAGTATGTTAAGCATGACTTACATTAAGCCACGTGTCTGGTCTTTGTGTTGTTAAGTGATTCAGATTAGTGGGGCAGAAATATATGAACACTTATCACTTGGTCGTAACTTTTAAATCTTTCTCGTCGTATGAATGATTTTCTGGGATACCCAGGAGTCCGTGTTTGTCCAACATTTTATTTTGAATTTCTTAAAGAAGAGTTATGAGAATGATCGATGGTCATTACCTTTACATTTTCTTTCAAAAAGATAAAAAAAAACCCAAAATGTTAAATTATAAGGTGGGATAAATTTTACAAAAATCGATCAATCCACAAAAATACATTGAGAACGTCTAATATGATTTTGGGCTAAATGCAAGGACCGCCAGATAATAACATTGTTCAACGGTAGCATCTAAACAGGGCAATGGAAATCGAAATCTTTTGTTATCGCTTTATTAAAGTATTTATATTTTAAGTAAAATATGAATACTTGAACAATGTTTAAAAGACCAATGTAATGCAATTGTTGCAAAATACAGAATAAGTTAAAATATCAATCTTAGTGATTAAAGACCACTGGCTTCATTACGTCTACTTCCAGTAGGAATACTAATACGCTCTGTAGTTTTACAGGTGACGGGAATTTCTGAAAACGAAACGGTACGTCACAATTTTCATGTCATTTTTCAGTACAGACTGTGCCTTTTGGATTTACTGTAATAATTCTGCCTTCAGGTGTCTACAAACTCCCATTAAAACTGGATACCTTTCCAAATTTCAAAATAAAACGACTTGCGTCATAAGAATCTCTTTCAAATTAATTCTTATCAAAAATACCAAGGCCTGTGCCTCTGTGTCATTTGTCAATGTTACGTTCAAATCCAGACTTATGTTCTTGTAGATTACCTTTGGTCCTAAAGGAATGCAAATTACCAATGTAAGATTTTTGCAATGCATTGGGTTTCCCGGTTCTAAATTGCCACCTCTTTAGAAACTCCGTTTTATCGTTATAGACTATGGTCCGGTATGAAATGACCCTTTTCGATTTCTCTTTTTCCACCCTTCCGGTCTAGCAGTGGATCAAGGGATGTATAGGGATTGTTGTAAAGTTAAGTGAAAAGTATCAACTTTATAATCTAACGGCAGACCTTAAATAATAATTCTGACATGCTTAAAGCCGCCTATCACTGTGTTTTTACATTTGAATACTGTATTTATCCAAGAAATAATACCACGTATAAGCCATTAGTGGTCGTCCGACAAATTAAGACCACTACTCATCGATAATATGTCACTTGGTGATCGAGGGCAGCTGGATATTAAAACATTGGACAGAAATAATGCAAATAGCATTTCTGATTGTTTAACAGGAAGTGCAAAATTAGAAACATTTAATCAGTGACGTCAAAAGTAATTGAAATAGAAACACGATCCTTTGACCTAAAGTGTCACGCAGCTAAAGTTTATGGAAGAACTCTATGTGATGTTGTTTATTCGTAATACTTTACCCAAATAGAAGTAGTTACAATTGGAGAGAAGTGATTGACACATCAATATCAGGCATGTAATCTAAGTCGCCACAAATATTGATAACAAGGAATTATTATGCACTATTGAGTTGTCCTTGGTCATCAATTTGCCCAGTTTTCTGCAATTGCACTTCTTGTATACTCTATTTCCTTTATAATTGTTTTTGTAAAGTTTTAGATAACCGATTCTATAAGTACGGATCATATAACTCGCACGTCATACATGTATTATTATTATTATTATTATTATCGTTGTCGTCGACGTCATCATCATCATCATCATCATCATCATCAAACTTATTATTATTATTGTCATCATCATCATCATCATCATCAACATTATTCTTCTTCTTTTCTTCTTCTTCTGCTTGTTATTATTATTGTTATTTTTATCATGATTATTATTATTGTTATTATTATTATTATCATTATCATTATTATAAATTGTAGTAGTAATTGTAGTAGTATCATCATCATCATAATGTTTTGCTAATCTATGTAAAACTTTGTTCGAAAACTATTCATGACATCAGAGTGATACGTGTCTAGGAAATACATACTTCCGGAGCAAATGGAAATTTACATTGGTCAGGAACGGGTTATCCTTTAAATGTGGAAGCTTAGGATTAACCCTGTCTTCACGGCCTAAAATTTGACAAGACCTTCAAACCTATGGGATAATTATGAGCATTTTAAATGATGAACATGCTGTGCTATTGATCAAGAACACTGATATTGACCAAAACGAAGCTATTTTAATACTTTATGATTGAAAATGTACTAATTCTATAATCTCTGATCGATATATGCAACCCATACTTCCTCCAATACTATTGTATACCGTGATAAATGTGTTAAAGAACGCATGCATCTTTTCGACGTCATGACTTAATCAGGATAAGAATTTTAATGTAATTTCGAAAATTATTCTCCTTATTTTATATTTTATTTAAGGCAATGCTAGGACTTAAAATCTTAAAGTAATTATA
>JACSZP010037859.1:0-24900 GCA_016161895.1 Pinna nobilis | reverse complement strand
GCCAGCGATTGGGAGTTTGAGCACTCAACCTCATCTCCATATCATAGTCGATCAAATGGAAAAGCAGAGTCGGCGGTCAAGATTGCGAAGAAACTAGTGAAAAAATGTACTCGCAGCAATAGCGACATTTGGAAAGCTATACTAGACTGGCGTAATACACCTACAGTTGACATGAACTGTAGCCCGGTGCAGAGACTGATGTCGAGACGAACACGTCATTCTTTACCAACAACACCTGCACTCTTGCAACCAAAGGTCATTGAGGATGCCCATAAGAAAATTCTTTCCAAGCATCAGAAATCAAAATTTCATTACGACAAACAGACGAAATCACTACCGGAACTTCAACTTGGAGAAACCGTACGAATGAAACAGCTACCAACTGACAAACACTGGAAGTTTGGAAAATGTGTAGATTCAGTGGGTAATCGTTCATATGTAATTGATGTCAATGGAAAAACATACCGACGTAATCGCAGGGATATCCGTACAACAGGAGAAACACATGATTCCAATCAACCTAGATTCAATCAGGAATGTGAAAGTGATATTGTGATTCAAAATTCATTAGTAAATTCTGAGGATAGTGTTAATGATGTGCCGTCTGTTCCATTGTGTGAAAATTCAAAGGAAAGTCCGGAAAAGTTCGTGAAAACTCGCGATGAGGTTGTGAAAACACGCATGTGTGATAAATTTCAATGTGAACCGGAATTGCGTTCATCGCGTACCAGAACAGTGAAGTTGCCTGAAAAGTTTAAAGACTACAAAGTCAGTCTAAAGTAACTTTCGTGTGTTCAGTTAATATGACATTGTCAATGTTTATCAAAGTTATGCCTGACATTAATTTCATTCATAACAGATAGTTGTGATATTGAACAGCTAAATTCCATTCATTATAATATATCTGAACAATACATGAGTGATTGACAGTAAGAGTTAAATTTCATTCATTATTATACATTTGTATCTGAATAATACTTGAGTGATTGACAGTAACAGCTAGTTACGATAGAATTATCTGAGAAACATCATTTTAATTGCAATTCAGTTCAATAATTTCTTACTTTAAAAGAAAGGGAGATGTTAGGTTATTAGTACTACCAACTATGAATATGTATGACTGTGTTCATATAGTGATGATGTCACTATTCTATGTGGAGTTGCGGAATAAAACATAAAACATATAGTAAATATTTTATGTTACCCTTTATATTTTTATGCATGACTCTTATTGCTATAAATGTGAACAGTGATTGTAAATCACCACTTCAAATATAATTAATGTAACTTTATGCTATTACATTAGCTATAGATTCTAGTAAAAGAAAATTACCCAAACAACCCTTTCACTGTAACTGCCAGCCTGTGATTTTGGTCGGCAAAATGATATAGATACTGCAAAAACATAGACGATGTTATGATAACTGATGACATCATTTTCCGTGAATCTATCATTTTGTCAATCAAAATCACAGGACCACAGTTACAGAAAGGGTTTATTGCGAAATATTAGGTTACATATACATGTATTATGATTCTCAATATACAAACTTAAGTTTATTTATTCAGTAAATTTTATTTATTTGGTATAGTTAAAATTTGATATAAAAAGCAACATAATAGAGCAAACATAGGCCTTCACATATGATATATCTTAATATCTGTATGTACACAAGTTCTTTTTTAAGGTATTACTATTAATCAAAATATTTACATGCTGATGCAACATGACCATAACATTTCTCCTAACTTGTGTTTGTCACTTATAATTCTCCAATGTAAAGTAAATATGAATAAATCTATCATTATACTGGCACAGTATATTATCTAAAAAAAAATTAAAGTTTGGTAATGATATTTACCAGTTTACGTGTATGTGTGAACATGAACATACAATATATATGTGTGTATACTATACCTGGTATATATATACGTGTAGCACAATACATGTATGTAGTACAAATCCTTAGATGTGAGTAGGGTCCGTGCTAATTCAATGGTATGTTTGCGTGTTCCAGTTAACTTTTTTTCAGCTTAAGGGTGACAGAACCTTCTCTTTACAAAGCTAGGGGTAAATTATTATTATGCTTTTGTGGTGAGAGCTAGTATACTGAATTTCCAGTACCAGTATGAACTTTATGAATTACTTGCAGAATATATTTTGGCTATTTGAATGATAAATGAAATATAAAGTTGTATGTGTTCTTTGCTGATACAACACAACTGTATTTAAATCTCTTTTTTTTATTCATATTAGAGTCGGCATTTTTATGTTTTCATAGCCTAGATGACTGTATTGGGTTGTTGAAATTCGAAGGGTAAACAGAAATGTGATATGATAACAATTCCGCATAAGTATCATTATAAACACATATTTCGTCAATTTTAAGGAGTACAGTACACAACTACATAAACATGTCCTATCCGGAGCACTGATTGTTAAATATGTAAAGTACATAAATCTCTTTCACTCTTCAGTATAAGTATGCAGACATTGCCAGGAGGGATGTTTCTAATGCCATGCAGCAGTTTAAGGACTTGAGACCAAGCCATGACAGTTTTAGTAAGACTATTTTTCTTTTCATTATATTGTAATATGTTGTAATAATCACTTTTACGGTCTGTACACAATGTAATTCATTTCATTCTTTCCAATAATCTTTGTTCTATTAGGAAAGTCATTTGATATCATACAAGCAAAAATTATTTTCTCAGAACCATCTTATGACAGACATACTAGGAGAGTGAAATAAAAGTCATGTTGCTATGATGAAAAGTAAATTGTAGGGTATTATGGGTTGCTCAGATTGGACCTTAAAAACATTTGAATTTTGACCCATGTTTCAGCATATTAGTATGGTAGATGTTGGGCACCAATCCAGAACAAAGGGCAAGCCAGCTGAATATTTGAAGCCCTTAACCAACATATGATGACTTAAAAGTGCAAGTGAAATATTCTTGAGGTGGACATTAGTTAACCACTTCATTGTATATAATGTTTAATAATAATTACAAGTTTGGATTATGCACTTTTCAGTGATGGATATATATTCATCATTCAGCAAAAGATAATGTCATGAGGTATGTATATGTCATACATACTGAAGTGGATAAACTTAAAGACCAAGCAAACTAAACAAGTGTACTGAATTTTCTGTATTGACTCTTTTCCAGTATTCAACGATGGATCCAGAAAAGAACTATTAAATTTGGATGGAACAGTTCCAGTGTCATATAAAGGTATGTACAAATATCAAAAGAATCTGTAGGTAGCAAAATCCTAACTGAATCATAACAGTAACTTTCCCAGTCTACATGGGTTAATATCTGATATAAGGTCCCATTCTAAATGGAAAATCTGTCAAGTTGTCCACATTATAATTTATATAAACAAAAATTGAAGGAGAATGTAGTATAAGGTGTACCTCATTTTTGTGCATGGAAGATTCCTGATAATTTCAGTGCTTTGAGGTTATGTAAATTATTGCCAGAACAGTGTAACAAACATGTAGAAAACCATGTTATTTAATTTCACAAAATTCTATAGGGGTATTTTTCTCAGAGATAGCAATAAATGTTAAGACACAGTTTTGCCAATTGCAAAATACAGTTTCCAATTGAAAGGATACAGGGTCCTGTTTCAAAAAAGAATTTGATTTCTGTGTGCGTTACACTTACTTTTTTGGTATTTCCCAGAGTTTCAATCTGTATATTTATGATAGTTAAATGTATCGTGTCGTCACCAGTTTTTGCCATTCTCCTATTTTCACAAGTTGTTTGTTTCAGGCTGTGACATCATTATGTAAATAATGTTAGAGGTCAGTAGGCAGTATTTTGTGCTCAGCAGGGTCAATTGAATTGTATCAGTCTGTATTGAAAGAAATTGAAATCCGAAAAATTTAGTACCCACCGTTTTTCTGAATAGCCAAATCTTGTCTATTTTTGCTATTACCTAATTCAAATTCCAGAAACATAACATATGTATCCACTTTGGTACAGTATAGTATATATCAAAACACAACACCAACCCGAACACATGCACTCAGATATAGTTAATTTATATTTTAGTTTCCTTCCATGCCAAGGAAGCAAACGTCATATTAAATGGGCTTATAAAATAAATGAATAAGATATTTAAAAAAAAGAAAAGAAATTACAGTTTGAATAGTGAAAGTTTACATCTTAGATATCTACATGTATCATAATTTTACCAAATTATTGTAAGTTTGAAGATCAATTGATTGAAATTAAGAAATGAACTGTGGGTTTTTGAAATCCATACTAATTAACCCATCACCATGACAGAGTGTTTCTTGAATTTTGTGATGTCACAAGGCATTTTAGTGTGATATGACCGAGGTATCAACAAAAATTAATATCAGTTATCAGGTAGAAGATGGAGAGATCAGTTATGATGAGTTACTATGTTATAACAAGCCTTTAGTGTTAACTCAGCTACTCACTCTGTTAGTTGTGACAAGGTTTATTTCAGTTGATGTATATGGCATCTACAAAATATAGCATGTGTTAAGAACTGTACCATTCCAGAAGATTGAAATAGTGAAATATATTGTAGTTTCAATAATTTTCTTTCAAATGGTTTATTGAAACATTATTCATTTTAGTTTTAAAACTCCTCACACAAAAATAATGTGCAATTTATTTCTTCTTTACTCTAAGTTTCAGTCTTTAAATAAGTTAAATACCCCTACAGGTACACTACAAGTGTCATTCTCTGATTGTGACTACCGGATAAGCAGATGATTAAGACTTTTCCTTCATTTTCAGGAAATACCTACAATATTCCCATATGTGTGTGGATTTTAGATACACACCCGTACAATCCTCCGATGGTGTTTGTGAAACCAACCAGTACCATGCAGATCAAGCAGGGACGAAATGTAGATGCCAATGGCAAAGTTGATCTACCATACCTTAGAGACTGGCGATATGTAAGTTTTAAAACTATAATGACACATTAACATGTTTTATTAATACATGTACAGGGGAAACTGTCTAAATTGGATACCACCAGAATTTTACTCCTGTGCAGTTCAGACATATTTAATCAAATTTAATTCATTCTTCTATTTTCAGTTACTTTATAATCCAATTTTACAAGACACTGTCCATTGTAAGTTCAGGATATGTTCTTGATGTAGTGTTAACATGTACAAGGATACCAAATACACCTACAACATAAAACAGACATCTAATGAAATTCTTTTCACAGCTCTCACAGCCTTAACCAGATGTTTTGGTATACATGATTGTTTGCAATTATGAATTAGGTTGTCAGTTAGAGATTCAGTGGTAAGATGCAAGTTTGTAGAGAGTTAGATTTATGAAATCACCAACTTTGAACCACAAACATTGAAAATATCCATAAACACAATAAAAACAGGAGTTAATTCTTTGAAAGAAAGAATGACAGTATTGCTGAAATCTGCCCTGATACAAAAGGAAAAGAGACATTTTGGGGGATATCTTTCATTGTGGAGCTCTTTTAAGTTTGAGTAACCAGGTCAAGCATTATGAGTTATATATATAGTTGAGTCTCATTAAATCGAATGCCAATAATCCAGATGCCTCACCTTCTGGACGAAATTTCTAATTCTAGAAAACAAAATTTTCAAATTACATTGGTCATTGTGATAAGTACGTTTCAGTAATTTGGACGATTCCTTTTTCTGGACAATTTGCTCAGGAACGAAAGTGTCCCGATTAATGAGGCTCCACTGTATTAATAAAAATCAGTTTCTTATCTTAATCTCAGCACCATGGTACCTACATTTATGCCAGTGCTATATATTATGACAGATATTATTCCAGGTTTTATTGTATTACAGCCACAGTCAGATTTACAAGGACTGATACAAGTCTTAGTCATCATATTCAGCGAGGAACCTCCAGTATTTTCCAGAGCTAGCCAGGTTCAGAACAGAACTCCATATCCATCTCAAGGTCAACCCCCATATCCGGCTCAAGGTACCTATGGTATCTTCTCATTGCTGCGATAGAATTTAATTATAAGTTCATGGTATTGAATAAGATTTATAATTATTTGATGTTATTTTGAAAAGAATAATTTTCTATAAGTGGTTTCTCAAGACCGACAGTCACTCACAAAAAAGGTCTCCTAAGACAGATTCTACTATATAAACACATTTATGCTTAATTGTTCGCTTATAATATTAGATATGCAGTCATTTAATTCTTTCTGTTTTATCCACCTAGGGGGAGGTTTTCCAATGCCTACACCAAACAGTTACCAAGGTTACCAACAGCCAACAGGTTATCCGTATCCAGGTGGTGGCCAAGGGATGCAGTATCCTAGTAGCGGATTTAGTGGCTATCCCAGCCAGCCTCCAAATAGCTATCCCAGTCAGCCCCCTACAAGCTATCCTAGTAGTCAGCCAGCGACGAGTCAGTCCTCTGGAGGATATCCTCCCTATACACCGTATCCGCCTTCAGTATCTGACACAGGTAAATTAATATCCTGAGGTATAGTCGAGTCTTGTAGTCAAATATGTTACCTAGCATATTTCTTTTCTTATAGCAGGCTATTGAAAAATATATCTAGACTCTGTTCTCTTCTGTTTGTGTACCTGCTTTAGTGGTATTATAACATTAGCATTGTTCCTGCTATCTGTCTAACTTCATGTGCAGCACTAAAATAATGTCCATGTAGTTGATTATGAAGCAGCTGTCATTCTGGTCACTGAATGCTCCAGCATGTTTCATTTAAACGCTGTTGTATGAATACTCAACCTGTACACATTCACCGTCAACTAGCAAACTTTAGTATACATTTGATTAGTGTAGCACCACCAATATAAAATTATAGATTTTCACCAATATAAGACTGCATTGTTTAGTTTAACCCACATTTAAGCTCTAGATAGGAGCTTATTTTTGAAAATTTTCAGCTTATGTATTTGACCACTTCTTCTGTTACTATTGCTCAGGTGAGCAATATAGGCCTATTTAGGCCTCTTCTCTATTATCAGAATTGCCTTTATCCATTTCATTACCGGTACTGAAAAAAACGGGAAAAGCCTTCTTTTGCTTATTAAGACCAATGATATAGTGGTTAGCAAAAAATTTGACTTGGATTTGGCATATCAACTGAGAAATCAACAGAGATAATTCTGACCTGGTATGGACAATCAGGCAAGTTCTTATTTCAAACCCTGCATATATCAGTATTTCATGAACAAAATTTTCACTACAGGTTATCATCAGTAGTGTATTCTTTTGAATTGCTGTTGAATGCTTATGTTTTAATTAACTACCAATTATTTTTTCTTCTCCTTTGACTTCAGTGGTTTAAACAAAGACCACTTTTACTTACTGTTTTTATATACAGGTATACACTGCTGTATTACTAATCTCTTTGTTTTGCCCCTATCTTTACTTTCAGCATCGCCCCTAGATACTACTTATAACAACACTAGCTACCCAAGTCAAGGTAAACTTTCCATGTAAACTACTCACTGCATCCTCACACCTAAGTCCATAAACCAACATTTATCTTCTAATTATATTATTTTTACTGGTTGTGGTGGAGCTTTTCTGATTTTTAATGTGGTTCTCTACTCTGCCTCATTGAATGAAGATCTAATAGTACCTGATTGAGAGGGCCAATCCTTTGACTGCAATCCATGACCAGTCAAATTACAGGCTACAGAGATTGAGGGTGAATTTAAAGTCATCAATGAGGGCAGAAATAGGATGTATATTAGGCTCATTTCAAAGTATGGATAATTCTGCAATGGCAGAGTTCATAGATAAAACATCTTTCAAAAATCCTTCTCACAATTTTTATGCTGCCACCATTGAATGTCCAGGGGAATATAGGTTTACCAGTGGTCTGTCATTCAATCTTGTCATTTAATTTTATTTTCCGCTCATATCTGTCATGCATGAATAATTTCAATTGAAATATGGTATGTAGATCTTCTATGCATATGCATTAAGACATTTCACATTTGGTGTTGATTATACACAAGCCCAGACAATACCCTTATCCTGATCATACACAAAGTCAGACATTATCTTAACCCTGATAATAAACAAAGTCAGACACTATCCTCACCTTGATAATACACAAAGTCAGACTCTATCCTCACCCTGATAATATACAGTTAGACACTAATTTCACCTTTATAATACATAAAGTCAGACACTATCCTCACCTTGATAATACACAAAGTCACACAATGTCCTCACCTTGATAATACACAAAGTCAGACTCTATCCTTACCCTGATAATACACAAAGTCAGATAATATCCTCACCTTGATAATACACAGTCACACACTATCCTACTCTGATAATATTCAGTTAGACACTATCCTCACCTTGATAATATACAGTCAGACACTATCCTCACCTTTATAATACACAAAGTCAGACACTATCCTCACCTTTATAATACACAAAGTCAGACACTATCCTCACCCTGTTAATACACAAAGTAAGACACTGTCCTCACCTTGATAATACACAAAGTCAGACACTATCCTCGCCTTAATAATACACAAAGTCAGAAACTGACCTCACCTTGGTAATACACAAAGTCAGACACTATCCTCACCTTGATGATACACAAAGTCAGACACTGTCCTCAACTTGATAATACACAAAGTCAGACACTATCCTCACCCTGATAATATACAGTCAGACACTGTCCTCACCTTTGTAATATACAGTCAGACACTATCCTCACCTGTATAATACACAAAGTCAGACACTATCCTCACCTTGATAATACACAAAGTCAGACACTATCCTCACCCTGTTGATACACAAAGTCAGACACTATCCTCACCTTTATTAACCAGCAACTATACATGTATGTTCAAAAGATGACTGGAAGGATATGAAGAGTAAATAAAAAGTTCATTGTCATTGCGAGGTACCATCACCATCCCCTCCCATCCACTACCCCCAAATAAAAATGGGAGGGGAGGATTGCAGTGGAATTTTTGCCAATTACATAGGTGGTCTAAATTCTGAAGCTGTGCTGTAATTATGTTTCATTTGCCCTTTTCCAGCACAAGGTTCCTTCAACAGACCTGGCACATCAAACACAGTGACAGAGGAGCACTTGAGGATGTCACTCTTATCTGCTGTAGAGGACAAGATGAGGCGGAGGCTGAGAGAACTGTTTGAGCAATCAAATGTGAGTGTATACAAAATGCATACAAAACATTAACAGAGTTATCAGTAAGTGTCAGGTTATAGCCAAAGTATCATGAGACTGTGGAAACCTAGCTCCATGTCACAGTACTTGTTAGTACATTAATGCCATTTAATTATGTTGGCAGGTGGAAATTTCTGCAGAGTTAATGTCATAATTACCCATTACTTACCCCCTTGGAATATACAATAGTATTCCGATGCTGGTTGTGATACCAAATAGAAAGCATATCAAACATACATGGTTATGTCAGTGAACAAATTTACAATTAAGAGTCTAACTGGGTAATATCCAAGCACTAGTAGATGTGATAAATTATTCATTTTTTTTCAAATCATTAAAGATACACAGATGTTGATGCTGCTGATTAATCATCCAATGTTCTAATAAATCTGCTTCTGTAGACACCTATTTCTATATAGACCTAACATCTATGATATATGATGTCACTAACTATGGATCATTTCCATGGGATGCTGTGTTTATATCATCCATTGTCCAGTTATCCTTGCCACATTGCTTTTTTTGTATGCCCTTAACTAACTTTGTGATATCAAACACTGAGAACTAGTTAAATATCACAATTCAAAATGACTAAGTATGTGTTTATGATATTGGTTTGCAGGTCCAAATGCTGTGGATCTGTTAATGTATATATTGCTATGGTGTGTATTATTTCTTGTGAGCTCTTCAAAGAATTAATTCAAAATGTTTATCATCTGCAGGCTGAAATGGATGTCTTAAACAAAACCCAACAAGACTTATTGAAAGGTAAAGAAAAGCTGCAGACTATGGTACAAGATCTAGAGATAGAAAAGGTAAGCTGAGGGACTGTTGAACACTCACTGTATGTAAAGTAGAAGCTGTCTTATCCTGTCTTGAGAGAACATACATATAGACACGCTTTGAAAACTTATTTATTAAAACTTATCTTGAGAGACTAATTGTCCGTAAAGACCACGTTTAGAACACTTGAAGAAATTTTTGTTAAATAGACCTTTGATTAAAAGCAATCTTAAGAGACCTACTGTCCGGAAAGACCATATATGTGTGTGTATCTGTGGGGATGGCCTGTAAGGGCAGATTCCACTGTAGTGTGATCTCATCATTAAGACCATTTATATACGTGTCTGATGTAAACTGATGTGATTTTAGAAATGGTCTCGTTAGTGACATTTAGGTAGCCTAGAACATTGACTGATAGACTTAATTATGATTATCTCTGAGTCTGTCAGACATTGCCTCCTGAGAGAGGTGGTCTTTTAGTGAGCTTCAACTGTAGGGCCTACATGTGTTTTTATTCTTTTACACTTTCAGAGTGATATTGAAAGAAATATACAACTGCTAAAGGAAAAAGATGGAGAGGTGAAGGAAGCCCTTAGTAAGCTAGAAAGTCAAGACAAATTGGATGTTGATGAAGCTATTGTTACCACTGCACCATTGTACAGACAGTAAGTGTTGTATATATCTCATGTCATACTGTTGCTAGGCAGTTAAATTCTAATTGTAACTTTGATGTTGACTTCTATTTATATTATTTTTACTGATTGTGGTGGATCTTTTCTGATTTTTTTTAATGTGGTTCTCTTCTCTAGACTCGACTTCTATCCTCAGTGCTGTAAATGGCATTAAAATCAGTCTCATTTTCTCTCATCTTAGATTTGTAGGCTGTATAGTTTTGTAAAATTAGATAGATTAGAATATAAAGAACAAAAATTATATTTCTCAAATTGTTAAAGTTTATTAATTTTATGAGTGGGAGGTTAAACAACAACAATACAACAACTAATTTTATGTCAATGATGAAATCTCAAATCTTCAACACCTCTAAGAAATCAGAATTTAACTAAATGATAGTCTATATCTTATATTTTTTGTACCATATACGATGTTATATTTGCTTGATTTTTCGATTCTGCTTGAAATTTCACATTAACTGTATACAAGCAATGAAACTATATCTACTCCCCTTTAGCAAAAGTCAGAACTTCTGCCTCCCTCCTTCTTTCTCCCATGATATGCCTTTTTTTTTGCATGAAATTTACATGATTTTCAAGCATTGTATTTAAATGATATTCATACATTTTCAAATAAGCCTGATATTAGCATGACATGTGCATGATATTTAGATGAATCAAGTGATGTTTGACAATTGTGTGGTATTTTCCTTTTTGTATGACTGAAATAATATTGAATACAGTCAAGCCTCATTATGCCTGACGCTTCTGTTCTGATGCAAGTTGTCTGTCTGGGTTAATGAAACGTCCAGATTACTGAAACATTTTTAATAAAAACAAATGCAATTAAAAAACTTTGCCCCCATTAAATTTCATGGTGAAGTTGAGGAATTTGGATTATTGGCATCCAGATTAATGAGGTTCCACTGTATATATGTACATGTATATATTTTTTGTAATGAATAGGACCACTGTATTTGTATTTATACTTTTGTATCTGTCATCTGTTTTCTGCAGGTTATTAAATTCATTCGCTGAGGAACAAGCTCTAGAAGATGCTATTTATTATCTCGGTGAAGCACTTCGTAAAGATGTTATAGATGTTGATGTATTTCTGAAGGTAACGTAATTTTATTGCTTTCATTTACACAAGTACATTACTTAAATAGGTGCTAGTCACTAGTTCTCTTTTCAGCCTCTCTTATCACACAGGAAAATTGTAAAGCCAATCTTAAAAGCATGCTGAAGTTATATACATGTAGTTGTTTAGAATAACCCCCTCCCTACCTTCTGTCAAAATAAAATATGCAGGGACATCGCTTTTATTTTTGTCTTATATATTGATCTTTCTTTCCCTGTCAGTAAAAAATCAAACTTCCTTGTAATTTGTGAGCAAAAATTGATAGGGCCTTGATTTTTTGCCTTTTTAATTGAAGTTGCCTGATATTGGCAAATATTTATCATTTTTGTTGTTCTACATATTATCAATACATATCTAGAAAATTCTGTTTCAATTATCAAATTCTTTTTTCTCCTTTGCAGCAAGTTCGTGAGTTATCCAGAAGACAGTTCATGTTAAGGGCATTGATTATGAAATGTCGAGAAAAAGCAGGTTTACCACCACTTGCATAAAGGAACCAAGCATCAGTGATAAAAACTCTTTGTAGTTCTGTAATTTTGTCTGTGATTTTAAAGAGGCTTAGGGTTCAACATGCAGTGCAGTAAATAACCATAATGTCCACAGCATTTTGAATAGTTCATATCTCTGACTGGATCTGAGATGCTGATCATAAGGAGAAGGACTTTACTAATTAGAAACAGGGCTTATTATTCTGGTGGGGTATAATGAACATTTCATGTGTATAGCATTTCTCTGTTTTTTTTCTTGGAAGGAGTGCCTGATAGTCACAAGACAGATTTATGACAAGTCAGAATATTTGTAGGTCAAAGGTTTACCCTTTCCTGTAGTGTCTCAAGGGCTTGAGGAATATGTGAACATTTAACAGCCTATTTTGATTTTGAGATGGGAATGTAACCAAAAACCATTTCATTTACTGTTGCAGATATTCTTTCACAATTTGATGAGAAAATATTTGGCATCATTTGTTGACAATTATGATTTGAAGAAAAAGTACTGTTGAATGCTTATGGACATGTTAATATAGCCGATTTTCTGATCTGATTTATAATTTGCTTGCCATTTATCTGACTGGCTACTGCTTGTTTTAGCCCAATTTGATATGAAAATTCATAGTCATTTATTAAATCTCCTTTTCCAAAACTTGTATACATATCAGGTGATCAAAGAAGACTCCTCAAATTGTTTGAATACTTAACACTGATGACATAGTGGTAGCACTTTGATTGGATCTTTGAATGATAATACTTAACACTGATGGCATATCGGTAGCACTTTGATTGGATATTTGTGTGATCTTATTAATGTCATATTTCCCAGCATAGGTATCAAATGCAGCTCTGATGAGGTCACTGTCACATGACATGGTATTACAAAAAGTATCATCATATCAAAAAATGGACGCTTTAAACGATAAGATTTCTTCAGGCTCATCAATACCTGTATTATCAATGCCACTTTTATTATCAGATCAGAACTTTTTAAGTTCAGTCAGATAGTCAGTGGATGTATACCAAGTGTATTTGCTTGTTGTCTTGTGAGTCTTGCTTTGTTCACTGTGGTCTGCATGGAGTAAATTTCATAAACTACTTATCAGGATTACTGCTACAAAGAAAAATAGAGGCTCATTTACACACCCCAAAAAATCTCTCTCACTTCCCTACAAGATTACTTTAATTGCTCATGATTTTGTACAAAAAGAAATCCCTCAAATGTGTTATATTGGAAACTTTTCATTATTTACTATTCTGGTAATGGTAGATATTTCATGGTGCAGTCAATTTGCAGTCTGCTCACTTGCCTAATATTGCTTCTTAATATATGATATAGTAAATGAAAACTAATCAGGATTGAGTGGTTCATACATACATTGGTCCTCTTTGAGTTTTTTTTTTTGTTTCTTCCCCGAACATTACTGAGCAGATCTTTCATTTGGGATTCAATAAATTTGTCACTCTGTTAACTGAAATTGTTTATTTCCTATATATACAGTTTACAATATGGATGTTCCAATGTCACAGTCTATGCAAGGGCAATCTAACAAATGTTTGATCTATAATGTGGCCTTTTTCTTTGTTATGTCACATCAAGGTCTAGTGAAACCAGAAGGAGAGGGCAAATCCTACACTGGTCATGAAGCACTTAGTCCAAATAAAAGGAATAAACAAATGCTCATAGTTAAGTGACTTACTAACGAATCATTCACACATAACAGGGATTTACCTATTCTGTAGTTGTAGACAAAAAAGATAATAGAAAATTGTTTGAAGCAGAAATACGTCAATCAGGAATTTGAGTAGAATTTAGTAATATACAGTGAAGCCTTTGTAATCTGGATACATGTACCTTTATTCCCAAACAGGTGTCTTGATAAAAAAAAGTATCTGGATCTTCTTATAATGACAAACACATATAGACAATTCTATTCTCAGCAAGTTTTGTCGTAAGTGTGAAGTTACCAGATTACAGGTGTCCTGGTTAACGATGCTGAACTGTACATATAGTCTACAGAGGATAACATGGGATAAAATGCTGATTCATTTTCAATACACATTGAAGTAGAGAGTCAAAAGTACATGGTTTATTTTCTCCTTTATGAATCAAGACAAAGTATTCATTTTCATTGTACAGAAAGATTAGTCATGTATGCATTATTGGAGATTCCAAAATGTTCTCTTTTGACAGAATTTTCCCTCAGTTTTTGATCATTTGCTCAGTTTCAGTTACCCTCTAGTGTTACAGAGCAAAAGTACACATACTCAAGAGTCTGTGTATGTCAATTTTACTGTTTAACTGTGTTGTTTGTGCCCAGATAACATTTAGTGTGAGAAACACCTTCATTGTGCGTATATTCAATTGATTACAATTACCAGAGCTTCTATATTTCATTCTATTTTGCTATGCTAAAGATTGTTAACATTAACATGCTGTTTTTCAAACAAGCTGTGCTGTTGTAATACATGTATGTTTTCATTGAGATGGTCAAATCAGCTGCTTGTTACTTTCATCTGACTGTTATTTCTCCTACTGCTTGATTATATGTGTGAAATTAGTCAGACGAGACAGGTCATTCATGTTTCTGACTGTTATTTATTATAAATAGCACTTGTGCATTAGTTGTCATGATAGCCGACACCTAAAGGGTCAGTGATGTGTAGAACTACCAAATTTTACTTTTTTTTGACAACATCCAGAGAGGTATCTTACATTTATAATATTAGACTCAATACTCTGTGATAGGAGGTTGTACTAATATTGTTTGTGGATCCTCATGCTGGAAATATTTTTCTGTATGCTATAGGTCTATACAACTGTACTATCACTGCTTCTGAACTACTGTAAATATTTTTTACTCAACACCATATATATTTTGTGAAATTTGTAGTGGGGAAAGGGACCCTGCTGCAATCAGTATTCTGAAAGCAAAATTGAGTATTGAGTGTATTGAAGATTAAGTTTACAGCATTATATAGCTCTTATTAGTTTAATACATGTATTCTTTTTATAACTTCCTTTGAGCAGTCAAGTGGCACGTCACAACCAAAGTTATGCCCCTTGTCACAGACGATTCCATTTTTACTGCACTTATTTGAAACTGAAATATTAAGTAATTTCAAAAGTAAGAAAAATCATTTTTGTGAAGCTGAATGACACAGCATACAAATTTTAAGAAACTATAATTGTGAAAATATTTAGAGAAAAAATATTCATAGAGCACAGCTTTGTTAATTGTTATGGCTGTGTTTTATGACAAGATGAAAATTTACTTCAAGGTTGAAATCCACAAGATAGTCAAGTTTTTTGTTTCTATTTTTCACACCTGATAGAGTCTTATCCCATTTTTTATCAGTACTGAACATTACTATCTGTAGCTGTTATCTGGATCATTTGGTGGTGTCAACTATTGGTCTATAGGTTCAGCTGTTTGAAGGATGTATGATATATGAATGAAAGGTCATGTATAGTGAAACATAAACAAGTTTAACGGTATTATCAGTTTATATTCATTTGCAGCAGATGCATAGATTGTGAATGATTCAGATCAAACTTTTGTATACATAAACAAATACGATTTGAAGCTTTCTAGGTCTGAGAACAATGACCAAGCATCACATTTGAGTTCGAGATAGAAAAAAATGTCAGTCTAGAGGGTATGGATAATAAAACAGTAAAACCTCACTAATAAGATTGTCCTAATGACTGTCTAAAATTGGTCTGATTAGTGAGGTGGTCTATAAAGCAAGGCTGAAATAGCCTGAAATAATGATAGGCAGATTGCATTTTAATTGTCTGTATTGCGAGGTGGTCTCCTAAGAGAGGTTTCACTGTACTTTTCCCACTGCCTAGTTATGTATGTTGGTCCCACCTCACCTTCCACAGATATATTTCTATCTAGAACTCAAAATGAGACTAGACTCTAGCACTATATATTTATAAGCTTTCCTCCCCCGACCTTTATCCTCACCTGTAACATTACAAAGTATAGTAGTGTCTGTTTACTGTATAAGTAGTAGTGTACATTGTAAATACCCTTGTTTAGTCTTCTATACTATGTTGCACTGTTTATGGTCTCTAAAATTAACATGATTAAGTTTTGAAGTAATTTTTCAAATTCATATGCAGTGAAAAGAAAATCTGACAGCTTTATTGTTATGCCATTAACCTAGGACAGATTGATCTTTGTGGGTGGAATATTAAAATAATCGTAAAAAATAACCCATGTTAATGTACAGTAATGACACCCCACCCACCAAGACGATCATTGGCCTGAGGACTCGCCATACTGTGCTTCTTGCTCTAGTTCTATGTGCAATTCTTTACATGCAATGGACAAATTGTCCTCAGTTGTTGTACATACAGATATGTGACATGTACTTGTATATAGTATAAATATATGGTATCAAAAAACAACTTTGAAGTGTAATAAAGATAAAAAAAAAGAGTTTTATTGCCTGTTTTCTATCTATAGGGTTTCTAACGACTTCAAACATAAATTGAGAGGTAAGAGGTCTGTTGAATGCAAACTCTGTCACACATCACAAGTATTTTGACTAATATACAGTTACCAGAAATACTTCCCACCTACAGGGCAGTGGTGATACTGTGGTACATGTATAGGACTGTGGATATTATCAGAGATTGGTAGTGTGCATCATTTCACTTTTACACAGTGAAAGGCTTCAAAATTTTGGTCTAATCCTGCAGCCATTGAGTAGTTGGCGAGAGATAATAAATATGCCAACACCTAATGTATTAAGGAAAACTAGTTTTCTCTGTCCAAGCACACATGTAGGACAGGAAATGCCAGTAATGAGTAGCCCCTGCTGAGGCTTGAATCCTCAACCTCCTGGGCAGGAGATGAGCACTTCACCAAGAAGCCAAGAATGCTCATCAAAACCAGAAATATGTGAGTCGTCATATTTTTCTTTATGTCCCTTAGCACAAACACAACCTAGTAATGTATAAATTGCACTTTCCCTTGAATGCATTATGGTTTCCTTTGATCTACATATCATTAAAGCATTGAAAAAATACAAGACAGTGCATTGATTTCAATTCATTCTTTTTAATAAATAAGTCTATCACAGAGTCAGAAATCCACAGACAACTGTTCAGTATAAAAGACACTAAAAATAATGATGTAAATATCTCTCTCTGATTTTGTTTCATCTATAGACTGTGTGTATAATAAGATAAAAAGATTCTCTGGGATAGTACAACATGTAAGTTACCCATACATCAACAATGCATGCTCATACATCAGAATTATGACAACGGTACTGTTAATATAGATATGTTCATGGATTTAATTTTTTCACAAACCAAATTACCAGATCTTCATTTGTTTTCTAGTACAAATTCAAAGATATTAAGGTAAACCTTTTAAATCTTATGTCTATCAGTGTTGTTCAAATATTTATCAAAAACTTTTATTTTTAGGATGAAGAATTCTCCTATGAAGTAACACTGGATTCATAGTAATAAGAATTACAGATAAAACGGGATTAATATAAACAGTAGTAGTAAAATGGACTGAGATAAAAGAAAATCAAAATAATATATTGTATTGATGGAATGTATGAGACAAAAATATGTGGACGGTTTATTGTAAACAAGATCATAAATACAATATGGAATACTGTCTACTGGACAAAAGTTCATTTACACAGATAAAAGTATTTGGGATTGATCTGCTGTGCCAATAATAAAAAATATAAACATAGCAAAAATACAGGACGGAATGTAATTTTTGTAAAATTAAAGCAGTGGCATGATAATTCACTAATTCTGTCAATGGTTAACTAAGCATTTACCTATTTTTGACTTGATAGAATGAAAAGGAGAATACAAGTATATGTATTGTACTGTAGACCCAGAAATTTACGCAGAACCTTATTTTGGCAAATCGGTTGCCATGCCATTATTCGCGACATTATATTTCCGCGCGTTTGTACGTTAAATATAAATTTTATGTTGTATGGAGCATGTTAATCTAGAGTAAGAATATTGAGCGAGAACTTTATTTTTGCGAATAAGTGATCTCGTGTAATTATGCGAAAATAAATTTCTCGCGAATAAAACTGGATTTACAGTACTTAGTTCACAAAAAAGTCAAATTTTCTGGGTGCCTTGAGTGACAGTTCAATGTTTAAGTGACTGCAGTTTTGACTGTATTAAAAACTGTATATCTTTAGATAAGATATATATGTGAAGATTTATTTCTTTGGTCTTCATCACTTTTGTTATTCCTGTGTTCTATACAGGTTAATTACTACTCCTTACTGATACAGGTATTACTATCTACCTTGACCTATTTATGTACATGTAGTGACACAAGAAATGGTTTTACTGTACTGTGCAAAATGACATACTTTGGTCTAATCCGAGGTTACATGAACTAACAAGGTCTAATCCGAGGCTACATGAACAAACAATGTAAAATTACGAAAATTTCAGATGTGATCTAATTTTGATATGAGCTTAATTAAAAATGACCAATTTAAGAGGAAGGGATACTGGGAGCGAACAGTAGAACATTCTCTCTTCAAGTTAACGAAGACAGAATACACGGTGATTTTGAATTTTGGACATCATTCAATAAAAGCCTTTTTTCTACCATTAGAAAGTGGACATTTTAAGCAAACAGCTTTTCAAAAGACGTTTTATTGAGAGAGTTTTTAAGTTTCTTTATTGAAGAATGGATTCATGCAAAATTCAGGGCTACTTTCCCTTCATTTTCCTAGTTCAAATAAATACAAAAAGTTTGATGTAATTTTGTTGAATCAAAATGGCTTCAATTCATTGTTATTATTTAATTCAAATTAAAAGAATTCAAAGGCCACTGCAAATATAGACAATTACAAAAATAACCTAACAGGCAATAAGATACTGTAGATTGATAAAACATTCCAATTTTGTATTAGAATGATTTTGTACGTGCATGTTTATATCCATGTGTACATTCTAGAGCTTGATGAAAGAAAAAAAAGAAAATACAGTGAACTTTGAAAACAGCGAAGTCAGGAACACCAAATTCCTGGTGATAACGAACAAAATCTGCGAGTCACATGTGTTTACCTTCAATATGTGTATAACCTGAAACAACAAAATACTGATATAATGTAGTCATTTTACTTGTCCTGAAGCATTCTTTATAAGCAAAGTTGACTGCTATTGTATGAACACAGACTTAGGAATAATAGGTAACAAGCTCCTTAACATAAGAAACATATATACATGAAAACAAAAGACTTTCTGAAACAAAAATGAGATCACCTTTCATGCAAATGGCCACAGACTTGTAGTAACATTTCAAACAACAAAATGTTACATTCTTTGATGTATTTACATGTGATTTGATGACTGGTAATTTAGGCCTCATACATGTACAGTACTTCTCTGTTGTTTTCCTCTAAGGTTTATTTTTCTTTTGTTGTATGACACATGACAATCTTTCAGGCGACCAGTTTCACATCGGAGAGGAAAAATGATCAATCCTGCTATCTTACAGGTCACTTTGACAATGATCAAAAATATAAACGATCGGCTATGGCCTCTGTTTATTAAACTTTCAATGCTGCAGCCTTAATAGACAGTCTAAGATAATAGAAAAGAGCATGCCCTTTCAGTTCCTATGGTTGAAAGGGTTAAAATAAAAGTGGATGCAACAAAGTGTAGAGACTAGAGAATAGTTAAGGTATGTCTTTCACTTGAATAGCTTACTTTTATATCAGTATCTAGATTATACATAACATGCACCTTTATACTTATGAGTATAGACCAGAATGCCCAGTATACTACTGGCCAGCTATGCCACAAATCACAGTAGGTACATGTAATGATATGTAAGAACTAATAGCTGACAACAGCTTGATCATTTCAGGACAACATGTTGTAAAAACAATACAGTTCAAAAGGAATCATTTGATGCTGTGTTTTAGCACTGCTAAAATGATGAAAATGAAGATCTGTACGACAAGAATTAATGGACGGAATGTCTTTGTATCTTATTCTAAACTTACTTACTAAAACACAAGAACCAGAACTAAAAATAGAAAAATAAGGCATAAAACAGAAACAAAACAACACTGACAAACTATAGATAATATATCAAATGTACAAAAAATGAGGAGTCATTATTTTCGCTGTAAAAAACTACCGTACATGGTCACAATGCATTTTATAATATGACAGTTATACTGAAACTAGCTGCAATTTTGTATGCTGTGATTGTATTGTCCAAATTAATGGTCATAAAGAATTTCTCCACTGTAATATTTCAGAAGAAAGAATAACTATTACCAATGCGCAAACATTACCTTATACATACATGTGAAGTTAAATGATAACATTATACTTTCAAAGCTACTGATAGGATAAAACTAGCCAAATCTGTCAGTGCACGTTTTCAGAACATACTTGTATGTAGCTGCAGATCAATGGATTTCCACAAGATTGCTTTTCGATAAAAATACAGGATTCCAATTTTTATAACAAAAGATGAGAACAACAAAACTTTGATGAAATTAAAAATGAAACATGGGTATGATAGAGATGAATGATAACAGTATACCAATGCCAATGATCTGTCCACTGTGCCCATTTATTGTGGCACCTAAGAAATACTGGAAAATGTAGCAATGCATAGATCGATCAATTAAGCACCAAACATGCTATAGGACAGCAGAAGCTTCTAAATAAATGTTAAATTCTCATTTTCAAAGAAAATAAGAAACGCCTACATTATCACTTAAACAAAGAGATTTGTGACAGCATTTTCAGATCCTACATGTATAACATGTAGGACAAAGTGCTAGTAATGTTCCACTGCCAACAACATACCAGTAACCAACAATGCTGGTACATGTATATTCTAAGTGATACAATGAGCTGATTAACATACACTATATATACATTAGTGACTTGACATATTTTCCTATATGCAGAGCTTTGTCTGGATAATAAGCGGAATAATGGTAAAAATAATGCACATTTCATAAATAAGATTAAAAAACTGGAGATATTCTGAAAATAGTACATATCAGTCTTTATTTGTATTTACTTAGAAGTGTATAACCACAGTATACTGTTAGTTCTACTACAGCAATATAAATATATGTCTGTAATCAGTGGCTATAAGAAGCTCCAGAGATATGCCTGACAACTATGCTATTTGCAAAATAAAATGATGGAAATACAGGTCTGAAATGTCAGAACCAATTGTCCTTACAAAAGGTTAAACAGGCAAAAAACCATGGTCTGTGTAACAGAGCTACTGTAATGGGGTCTAAAATCTCAGAATTAGGGTCAATATAGATCATTACAAGCATAATTAACATGCAGGTATTCTGTAAAGGTGTGGTAATACGGGTCTAAAATATCAGAATTTGTTTCAACACAGTCTGTCAAAATCACAGAATTTGGTACAGGTATGTATATAGATACATGTAGCTTACCTGATGTGAGTTAAAACAACACAATATTAACGCCTATACAAAATGATGGATTTCAAAATGGGACTATTAAGATAGGGCCATTGTCTATAAAAGGCTTAACTGGCATGTGCTGGAACCAAATGAAAGTATAGAATAAGAGTACAGTATATAAAATGGAATAAAAAAAGGAAAGGGAACAGATTCTGTGATATCTCCCTTATTATATGACCTAAACCTTACTATGACATAACAAAAATACTACAAAGTAAAGCTGTTACATGCTGTCAGATCATGTCTTCATAAAACAATTTTCAAAGTTCAAATATAATCTGATATCTACACAATAGATATGTAACAAGACTTTAAATCATATATACCTGTACCATCTCCTCCAAATTATGATAAACCATATAAATCTACATATATTTAACTTTTTCACTTACCCATTTGTTCCCAATTCTTTCTTCGCTTACAGTCTTTTTGACATTGATTTTTGTTTTATCAATATAACTTAATTTGTACTTGTGATCATTTTTCAAACATAAAAAGACAACAATTTTCTTTCATTGAAATTCAAAAACAATTATCATATGGTTCTATACAATGTACTTTAATAAACGCTTAAATTACATAACCATTATGTCAGAAATAAATAATATTGGCACATGAAATATTTCACTTTTCCCTCTTCAAAACACATCAAAGCTTCAGACCTTGTATTTTACATAAAACAGATCTTAAAATGATCCGAGTTCTAAAACCTGACAGTATCTAAAACCATATTCCTTTTTCCTCTTTCTACCCATTTCAACATAATTAAATTTAGAGAAAACAAATTTTAACCTCCAAATTTCCATGTTCACTGAGTTCATTCTCTATATTGGAATGTTACAAATTAAGTATGACATATCTACAAGATGTCACAAAATTGTAATTTTTTCATATTTACTGTAGCTGACCACATTCACTACTTGCGCTATGAGATAATCAGAATGCATGGCTACAATATCATATTCTATCACACATTTTCTTTTACCTGTATAACATGACATAGACTTTGCTGTGCTCCTTCTATTAAACATAACCATAATTTTATTCTTAAATGGATAATTTTGTGAAGTGTGTGCAGTCAGCTCAAATTCCACAGCCAGAGATGATGCTCTGTTGTCTTATAGATGTGATGCACTGGTGTCTCATGTGATTGATGCTCTGCACTCTTCTAATATGCTTGCATGATTCTCTGTTGTTTTATACATGTGATGCACTGTTGTATCCTATGCATGATGCACTAGTGCTTCATGTCACTGATGCTCTTCTATGCATGATTCTCTGTTGTCTCATACACATGATGCACTGTTGTATCCTATGCGTGATGCACTAGTGTTTCATGTGACTGATGCTCTGCTCTCTTCTATGCTTGATTCTCTGTTGTCTCATACACATGATGCACTGTTGTATCTTATGCGTGATGCACTAGTGTTTCATGTCACTGATGCTCTGCTCTCTTCTATGTATGATGCTTTGTTGTCTCATACATGTGATACACTGTGTATCCTATGCATGATGCACTAGTGTTTCATGTCACTGATGCTCTGCTCTCTTCTATGCTTGATTCTCTGCTGTTTTATACATGTGATGCACTGTTGTATCCTATGCGTGATGCACTAGTGTTTTATATAAATGTGGGTGTACTATACACATGTATCTTCTACAGTTAATACACTACATTAATCCACAAATGTGTGCCTATAAGTCCTGTCCATGTATGTATTCCTTGTCTGCACTTACTTTTCCACTGGAACATAACTTGACCTCAAATATCTGACATGTAGTATGTGGTATAGCTGATGTGGTGGTGTCCTGTACATAGGATGCAGCGGTGCCCCATGTGACCATCACTTTACTACTTACTTACTGCACCATTTCCACTTTCAAACTAAGACACATTATCTACAAAGGCTACAGATGATGGATATGGGACCACCTGTGTATTTGAAGTAAAGTCCGGGTTAGCACCAAAACTACTGAGCTACATTAGATCAAGGTTTCTTTTGTAACCTAATGCTAGATCCTCCCCGAAAAACTCCTCTGTTCCCTTCATTTGTACGCTTCTGTGAATTGATTGGCTGGTGACCTCGAAAAGCTCCTCCCTGTTAAAAAAATAATAATGATATTATATGTATTTAATGAAAGACGAAAGGTTCATAGATCCTGGATGTACAAAGATATCAGCATTGTATAATGAAAATAACTCGTAGGCTGTGATGAAATACAGCATCTTTTATTAAATCATAGGATCGTCCATAATTTAAAATCTTCAAAAACCAATGACAATAAGCATAATACTTCATCGCATCCACTTGAATCATTCCTCTGCTCTGCCATTAGATCTATGATGTTGAATAACCATGGTCTATGTATATGATTTTTGTTGTTATGACTACATAGAATGCTTAAACTTATGAATTGATATAACTACACGTACTGAAATGGGCAACATAAATCATTGCTTTGCATATACTGTATCATAAATGATATCAAAATTACATAATGGCATTATTTTCTTTTCAGAGATCCTTGTAGATCAAGGTTTTGATTCATCACAATGAGATTAGATTAACAAATTACAACTGCAGTTGTTTTATAGGTTTCTTGTTCATCATTTCTTCATTTTATCAAATATGAAATCAAATTTAAAACACAACATCGCTTGGTATTGATCGCTTTATCTAATCACACACATCTATGATGTCAATGGTAACGACTGTACTTCATTTCATGTGCCTTCAAAAGCAAGAATGGAACTCTAAGTGAAGTCAAAGTAAAGTCAAAGTGTAACATTTCTAAATAAGGAAGTACTTTTTATTTGAGATGTTTACTGTATGTGACAAATGTGAAGTTTGAAAATATATGTTATCTCTCAGCAACCTTTATTAAAATAAGATTATATGAATAAAGCATTAATACTAAACCCCAAATATTTAACCCATTCACCCCTGAATACACATTTGGGCTGGCCTAAATCATTGATACAAGGAAGAGTCCATTAGATTTCAGGGGTGAAAGGGTTAATGTTCCCATGTTCTTTTGATTCAAGTTTGGTTTTTGATTCATATTCCTCTGGAAAAATGTTCAGTCATACAGTAACTACCTTTTTTTTTTTTT
>JACSZP010037848.1:0-23711 GCA_016161895.1 Pinna nobilis | reverse complement strand
ACCCCCCCCCCCCCCAAAAAAAAAAAAAAACTAATTACCTTTTATATAAATCAATGATTTAGGAAAATCCAAATGGGTCTTTAGGGGTGAATGGGGTTAGAGATAGTAGCGATCATTCAAAGAGAACAATTTTGTTGTTGTTGGATTTTTGTTTAACGTCCCTCTCAAGAATATTTCACTCATATGGAGACGTCACTGTGTGCCCGTGAAGGGCGACAAAGTTTGCCTATGCTTGGCACTCATGGTTATAGAGCAGGGAGAGTCCTGTAACGTGCCAACACCTGTGACACGGGACCTCAGATTATACTCTCTCATCTGAAAGACAGTATGGCGCTGTGCGGATTCAAACCCCGGACCCTTCGATTCGAAGTTAAATATGCTAACCACCCATGGCGTCCTCAGAACAAATTGTAAATATCTGATCAATGTGCTGTGTTTCAGATATACATATCAGCATTATATTTCTAGTCTCACAATAAATTTCTTGACATTACGGATTCAAATACATCAACATCTCTTCTAGAACAAACAATTGATATTGTGTACTTACATCTTTGATCAGCTCCTTCAGTCGTTCATATGTTCGTGCCACATTAGGTACTTTCTGTGTGTTCGCGAATATAAACTTAAACATCTGTAAAAAGAAAAATGTTCATTCTGATTAAAAATGTAAAATGATCCAACTTTCCTATAGAGTAGTTATGAAGCATTATGAAATGTTGGTTGAGAGAATATAAAGTCTCCCTCTGAGAAGGTGTTTATGTTAGGGATGGAAGTTTCAGTTAAATATCTTGAACATGATAAAGAGTACATCACAAAATTTTGCGGACTTTTTAATTCTAATGTTCTCGATAGGGTAAATAGGGTTCCATATTCAAATTAATGTAGGTACATAGATTACCTGTTAATCAAAAAGAAATGCAAATAACAATATATCTAAAATGGATATTGTAATAGAAAATTTATGAAACTTATTCAGGAGAAAGAATCAAATATGAAATTCAGTGGAATCTGGCTAGAACGCCTAAGTGACAACTTAAAACTGGTCTAATTTGTACAGTGGTTTCCAAAGCAAGGTAAAAACAGATAAAAGTAATAATACACAAACTAAATTTTGATGGTCCCTCCCGTGTGGTGGTCTTTAGGCAATATTCCACTGTAATTACACTTTTTCAAGTTAATGTCACTATCTAGCACAGTCATATTTAATTTGTATGCAAAATAATAAATCTCTTCAAATGCTTTTGTAAATGAACTAAGTTTCAATTATCTTTCAAGTTCTTGATAAGCCAACAAACCTGCATAAAGAATCGTCTAACATCATACTGTTCCTTAATGGCCAGGTATAAGTGTTCAAGCTCAGTAGAATCCAGTGCACAGAGTTCATCCATGACCCTATCCTTTTGACCCGGATTTGTAAATGACAAAGAGTACAGAACACTGCCAGAACTGCACGTGCGCTGCCAGATCTCCATTGCTAAAGGACGTGGCGAAAGATCTTTGGGACAAGTATCAAAGTCATTCAAGAGCTTGTTCATATTTGGTTTGTTTAGCTACAATAATAAGATATAAAGCAGTCAAAAGAAATATTTTCACACATCTATACACAGTTACAGCATTAATTGGCATAAACAGAGAAATAACAAGAAAAATATTCTGGTATTCATCAGTTACTTAGCCTTTTTTTCTTCTTAATTCATTATCACATCTTAAAATTCCTTCTAGATGCTGTTCAAACTTAAGTTTCCAATCAGATGATCAAACAAGAGGCCCATTGGGCCACATCGCTCACCTGATCATTTCACAGAGATGCAGAAATTTTGGATTTACATTTACAATGTGTCACTTTTGAAAGGTATGGACAAACACAAACCTTTCATTTGTTAAATTTTGGACCCCTATTGTGGCCCCATCTTGATCCCAGAGGCCAGCATTTGTACAAACTTGAATCTACACTTAATAATGATGCTACAATATGAATTTGATAAATGTAGACCTGCTATTTGATTTGATTTTCCTATAAACCTATGTTAAACTTTGGGCTCCTATTGTGACCCCATCTTGACCCTGGCGGCTACCATTTGAACAAACTTCAATCTAAACCATAAAATGATGCTCCGATAATTTGATAAATTTTATACTAACAGTTCTTGAGAAGAAAATTTTTAAAGGTATTTTCCTATATAAACCTATGTTAAACTTTAAGCCCCTATTGTGGCCCCATCTTGACCCCATTAGCCACCATTTGAACAAACTTGAATCTACACTCTATCAGGAAATTCCCATATTAATTTGATAATTTTTACATTTGCTGTTCTTGAGAAGAAGATTTTTAAAGATATTTTCCTATATAAACCTATGTTAAAC
Source organism: Pinna nobilis (assembly GCA_016161895.1). Classification (NCBI taxonomy): domain Eukaryota; kingdom Metazoa; phylum Mollusca; class Bivalvia; order Pterioida; family Pinnidae; genus Pinna; species Pinna nobilis. The sequence continues at coordinate 21,344 of JACSZP010037848.1, read as the reverse complement.
TTTGGACCCCTATTGTGGCCCCATCTTGACCCCGGAAGCCACCATTTGAACAAACTTGAATCTACACTCTATTAGGATGTTCCTATATTAATTTGATAAATTTTACACTTGCTGTTCTTGAGAAGAAGATTTTAACAGATATTTTCCCATATAAACCTATGTTAAACTTTGGCCCCTATTGTGGCCCACCTTGACCCCGGCAGCCACCATTTGAAGAAACTTGAATCTACACTCTATCAGGATGCTTCCACATAAGTTTAGTGATTTTTGGTCCAGTGGTTCTGGAAAAGAAGATTTTTTAAGACACCCACCCAATTTTTGATGTTTCTCAATTATCTTCCCTTTGTAAACTTGAATCCCCTTCACCCAGAGATGCTTTGTGTCAAGTTTGGTTGAAATTGGCCCAGTGGTTCTTAAGAAGAAGATGAAAATGTTCAAAGTTTACAGACGGACAGACGGATGCACGAACAGATGGACGGACAGATGGACGGACAGACGGATGGACGACGGATAAAATGTGATCAGAAAAGCTCACTTGAACCTTCGGTTCAGGTGAGCTAATGAAACAAACACGGTGTGCATATAAAATCATGGTCCCTCTCCACCAACAGATAAACTGGGTTGACCAGTACTGCATGGCTATGCAACAAAAACTATTTATAGACCATTTGCAAAAGACAAACTTTTAAGTTGTGGAATGTACTGGAGACAAATTTGTGATCATTTAAGAATAAGAATCTGACTTCCATGAACTTTGAAAGAAATCATCAAATCTAAGATGTAGGACAACACATTAAAAAGCAATAGATATGTACTATCATTATAAAGTAGAAAAATATTGCAAATATCGATAGGTAGAATTCACCTAAATGAAGCACACTAGTCATTTTGAGTGTTTTTTTTGACAAACATCACAGATGATTACTAACCTGACTAAAGTCTATTGAAGCATTCATCAACTGAATCAAAGTATCCATACTGAGGCTGATTTTCTTATCTTGGATTTCATCACTAACATTTTGTGGATTTGACAGCAATGTTCCAACTCTGATGCCACCTACAGGAATAAAAATAAAAAGGTAAACATTTAGCAACAGAAAATCACATCCAATACAAAACTTCAAATAATTAATAAGATAATGATATGATATACAGTAGAATCGGTCTATAACAAATCGGCTTAAGGTGAATTCAGTGCTATAAAGAAGAGGAATAAAATCCGGAAAAGAATTACTATTTATCTATTTCTGTAGTAAAGTCTGATGCTTAAAATGAAGGATGCCTATAACAAAGTCAAAAGTCAATCCCCTTGGACTTCGTTATAGACCAACTCCACTGTATTTGCTATTTAAATAAAATCTAATTTCCTCCAAGGGGAAGTATTCTTGTACAAATAAAACTAAATAAAACATTCTTCTCCACAAAGTTTCGACCACCTGGCCTTTATCAAGTGGTTGACGACAGATACAATGTTGTCTACATATCAACAGAATGGCAAGAAATTATGAGCTTCTAAATTTTGATTCTGGAGGTATTAAGAATATTGAATTCACACTCTACATTCAGTGAACAATATACCTAAGGGAATATGACTATTGAACTTCAACAATCAACAATCAACAATCAAACAATCTCAACAATTTGCATGTAAAGTTCCAGTATTTAGGGATACTGTGAATCCAGTTTTATTCGCGAGAATTTATGCTCGCGTAATTACGCGAGATCACTTACTCACAAAATGAGCTTCTCGCTAAATATTCTAATTTTAGATTATCATGCTCCATACAACAAAACATTTATATTTAACATACACATGCACTAAAAAATAGTGTCGCGAATAATTACATGGCTACCGATTCACCAAAATAAGGTTCCGCGAAAATTTCTGGATCTACAGTACATATACTTTACCTTGAGTTGTTCCATCATTAATTTTAGTTATCATGGTCATCAGAATTTCCCAGTCAGACAGTAAATCAGATATTAGTTTTCTGTCTATGTTATCATTCAGTACACGCTCTATGTCCTCTAATATGTTTGTTATCCTGGAACAGAGGAAGGGGAGATAATCAATGCAAAATCAAAAGTGTCACTGTGAAGTATGTAAAACAAGAGACTGGAGCTACAAAAGAAGGAAGTAATCTGACTGGTAATGTTCATTAGATGTTACAATAAGAATACTATCTCCATCTCAGAATGAGAACAGAGGAAGGGGAGATAATCAATGCAAAATCAAAAGTGTCACTGTAAAGCATGTAAAACAAGAGACTGGAGCTACAAAAGAAGGAGATAATCTTACTGGTAATGTTCATTAGAAGTTACAGTAAGAACACTATCTCCATCTCAAAATGAGAATGTAAGTAATCAAGTTTGTTAAGAGTTTTATTTCAGAAATTGTTGTAGAAGTATGAATGAAATTAGTACATACAGATAAACATATACACATGGTATATACATGTATACAATAATACAAATTTGAATCAAACACCATTATCATATTTTAATTATAGATATTGTTATCGAGTAATTGATATACAATTAATCAGAACAAAAATCAAAATTTTGAATAAAAGAATAGTGCAATTTAACCCTTTCAACCCCAAGTATCAAAATGGTATGCTCTTTACTTTAGTGAGACTAGTCCATTAGGGTCTTTGGTGGTGAAGAGGTTAAAGAATGAAATTGAAGGTTACAAGAAACATAAATATTAGGTATTTAGTATTTGATATGTAGTACTCTTCTTTTCATTTAATCTCAGTCACGCTGCAATTAGATCCTTAAATTTCAATTTGAAGAAATTTCCTTGGATGACTACTCAAGGACAATATGAGACAAAACTACATGTATATTGTCTGACACAGTCAAAAACTTACATAGATTTATTATAACTTCCAATCCCTCCTGACATTTCATCTGCTGTAGCCTTTTCATGGCATGTGTTATTAAAAGTGCAGAAAAATGACTGAAGCATGGGTAACAAGCCAGCACTTGGCATTGCTTTTCCATCAAAGTGACCTGTTGTAAATGAAATGAGGAAGAAAAGCTAGAAATGAATGAAAAAAATGCTGATACATTTTAGAATTAGAATGAAAAATAAACTTGAAATGAAGTGTTTCTGAAAAAAAGCAGATAATGCCCATAAGCAACTAGCATGAAAGAGCCAGGCCAATATAGCCTAGTGGTTAGCGTTTTGACTTTGAATCAAGAGGTCTGGGGTTTGAGCCCAAGCCACGGTACAGTTGTCTGTCCCTGTCTTTTGATGAGAAGTTTAAACTGAGGTCCTGTGTCACAGTAGGTGTTGGCATGTTAAAAAACTCTCCCTGCTTTACAGACATACGTGCCAAGCATGGGCAAAATTTGTTGCCCTTCACTGGGACACAGTGATGTTTCCATATAAGTGAAATATTCTTGAGTGGCATGTTAAACAACAGTTCAACCAATCAAAGTATGAAAGTAAAATTACTTTGTCAAGCCTCAAGTTATTTTTACAATATTTGAGGGAAAAAATGCATCTTATGGACATGCATATCTCCATGACAATTACAAACTGCATGCTGATAAGTTCAATCCTCAGATCTGTGGGAGGAGATACATGTAGCTGGATAAGTCATTTTGTATCTTTATTGAGTATCTAAGATTAGTGCTGGCATATGCTTATAATAAAGGATCCCTCATTGCTTACTGGTCAAAGGTAATAAGCATCGGGCCAAATATGTAAAGTCCCTCACTGGTATTCTATTGTATCTCCATTTATGAGATAGATGTTTGAGAAGGAATAAAATAGGAACATCTAATATTAGATTATGGTATATAAGACAGATACCGGTATCTATGATTGATTATTAGTGCATTTATAATGTTATTTTGGAATAACCATGCCATGATAAATAATATTACGAATAGCTTATAACCACAAGAATGGTATTTTAGAGATCAAACTAGATGAGACCTCTGATGTTACAATATAATCAGATATACTGATTAGGGTGATCTGCATAAAACCACAAACCAGAAATCATTATGTAATTTTTGTATCAGTTATGGTCTACAGGTACTCCATATGAGTTTGGTGGCACACCAAATGCTCAGTGTATCTTACCAGGTATTTCTAGACCTATAGATGACTCAGGCCATGACCTTATCATTTAGGTTTCATACGTCAACACTTTGTGCATACCGGTAGTGATTCACCTTTTCGTATGGTGAAAATCTGTCACAACTCAATGGCCCTGTTAGCCAATCAAATGCCAATGTTTTATACTTGCCAACTCTCCCTCATAAATAGGAAGTCTCCTGATATTTTAAGTAAAAATTTGATAATTTCTCATGAAAAATCACAAGTCTCTCCTATGAACAACTAAATGTTTCTATTTATTCTTAGTAAAATTTAGTCTTCCCCATAAAATTGAAATATTTTCCCCATAAAAAAAATGTCTAGGTTGGCAGGTCAGATGTTTGAAGCCTGTCATCCATACGAGGTGGCCCTCTCCAAACAGGTGGAATATTCTTGACAAGAGATGTAAACCAAAAGGGGAGATAACGCTGATAGCTGTGCACAAAGCATAGTCCTCTAGAAAAAAAAATCTTTAACTATTTTAACACTACAGGCCATAATAAATTGGTCTATGGCAATGAAATAGATCATAATCTATACTAAGTTGAAAGGATTAAACGAAGGCACCTCTGTCTGTCTGTCTGTCTGTCTCTCTCTCTCTCTCTCTCTCTCTCTCTCTCTCACATTTCTCAGATACTCACACTCTGAGTGGAACACTCTCAGGTCTGGCCTGGTTCTCACAAGAGCAAGAATCACAAACAGGACAATAGGAGCCACAATCTCAGCAAGGAGACGAAACTGAAAAAAGGAAAAGTGGTCAAGTGAATCAAAAACATAAACTCTAATTCAAAATGTACATTTGTACATGATCAAAAGAAGTTTGATTATCTTATCTCATATCAATACACATTTCATTTCGGCTTCTCCAGGATCCATCAAATCACATTATAAATTTAAATCTACATATCTCTTCTCATCTTAGTTCAAGTACACCAGCATGATTAACAACTAACACATGTAATGAAATATTGCAATGTTAATAAACAGACATTTTTAAAGCCTCCTATAGGAAGTAATCTCCATAAAAGATGATGGCTGTATGTGATTGTGTAGATGTTGCTTTATGAATTGCTTACCTATTGTCCAAGCATATGTTATTAAGGTCAAACCCTGGCTTCATGAGGGCAAACATGGTGGAGACCAACAACCCTCCACTGGCAAACTATTTGACATGATCAGAATCCACATTGTCTGGATTTGAAACAGAGATGAGCACCTTGGTATTTATAAAGAACAATTATGCTATTATCACTCTGTTCTCCCCTCCTCCTTCAAAGACACCCTCCAACCCTCCTCCCACCCCATAGGAAAGAAAAAGCAACAAAACTTTATACACATTGACAACCAATTCAAACCTTATTCAACAGAAATTCTTACCTTTTGTCGTTTTCTAAGAGTGTAGTTTTTCCAAAGAAGAATTCGCAGCTGGTTCCAAAAAGACATTTTTCCTTGAATGTTATTACCATAAGACTATTTGTGACCTGAAAAAATAAACATCTAAAGATGTTTAAAATGCAATTTTATCATTTTTACTATCATTTTCATTCCTGTTAAATGAAAGTACCTATCTGTCAAATGTTATTAAGATTTACCTAATTCTCCATCAGATAACATACGGAGATGATATGGTGGTTGCCAACTCAGACATGTGGGGTTTCTAAAGGAACTTCGTTTCCCCCCCCNNCCCCCCCCCCCCCCCCCCCCCCACAGCAAGCACCCCTGTGCACCAACATTGGGACCAATGAGAGACATTGATATAAATAAATGTAGTTCTTTGTTAATTGTTGTGAAATGAAATAATTATAATCCATGTATTGAAGATTTCAACAAATCTAGAATAATTATTTTGAAAGAGGTGTATTGTATAATTTCATATCTGATACCAGGCTTTATCTAAGCTTGAAAAATGCACAATTTGTTATCCACACAATTTTTTCTTTTCATCTCTACAACTATGTTGACCCTGTCAACCCCACATATCAAAATGGTATGTTCTGTTCTATTGTCCTAGACCAGTCCATTATTGCATGTGGTGTTGAGAGGGTTAAGAAAGGGAAGAATAATGACTTTAAGTCAAGTGTGTGTCTTTCTATGTCTCCATAGAGCTCTTTTTTTTCAAGTAGCCTCTTCATTACTGTTGCATTTCAAAATGTATGATAGGAGTCTCTGGCACATCCAATCTAATATACAGCATTGTGCCATAAGTTTATGAACAAACTCCATTTTTACTATACATGTATATTTATGGTGAAATTGCATTTTTACAAAATTCCTTAGGTTTTCAGAGCCTGCAATTTTTATGTTATTTGTACACAGAATCTCAATTTTGTAAGTAGTTTCTTTAGATATACAAATTAATATTGTTCTTACATCAGATTTTGAGATTACATGAGATTAACTCACTTGTTAAAATTTAAAAATGCACATTCTCTATATAATGTTACTTATTATGGGGATTTTGACAACTTGAAAATTTAATCTTGTGTTCTACTTATTGCATTTTTTAACCACTTGACAGAATATAGATTTGTTTGTATCAAAATATTTTTTATTAAATTATGAATTTTTAAAGAAAGTTTTCATTGAAATCGGTTGAATAGTAATAAAATTAGAGCAGTTTAAAAAAAAATCAACATAAATATATGATGAAAACAACGTTTGTTCATAAACATATGGCACAATGCTGTATAACTCAATCTTCAGTGAACTCCTTGTCAATGCCATATTGCATGTAGATCATAAGAAACCCAACAGAGAGATCAAATCCCATGAACCCATTTGGTATCTCTCTTGTTTACCTTGACTCATGCTGAAGATTTTATCTCCAGTTTCTAAAGGTCAAAATTTGATTGGTTACTGACAGAGAAAAGTAATAAACTTTGCCTTCTCAATTGGGTTTTATCAGATCTACATGGGACATCACATGACATTGAGATTGGGCACACTGATGATCAAATTTTAATTAGATTGAATTAAAAGTCCAAGTACCCTCTGAAACGATGACAGATAGACATGGAAAATAATTGAAAATCATCTACAGTCTAACCTGTTTTAAGAGACTGTCCAAGGGAAGGAAAAAAAATGGTTACATGTGACAGGTGGTCTCTTAATTCAGTTGATTTATACAGTAAAAATCCATTTTGGGAACCACAAATTTACGTCACAGGGTAATCCTTTAATTTAGTGGTTCGCTAAAGCAGGTTTGACTGTACATGTACATTGTATGCTGTACACATTTTCCTTAAATCAAGATTTTTGAATTGCATGTATGGTGTATTAAATATCTGACTATTAATCATCATAAAACTAGACCGATACTTAATTATGTAAATATATCCATAAAACTAATATTATATGTTGCCAATGGCTGTGTATTTATGTAAACATCAGAGAAGGAGCGGCAGTGACAGGACATACATGTATAAAACAAATTGCTCATTCACAATATGACTGTAAGACACTTTTATATTAATAATCCAGTTTGCTAATACACATTATCTAAATAAAAGAAAGCAAAACCAATTCAAAGGTTCACTTTTATTTTTTGTTCTTTTGGTCTTATTTTCATATCTGTATAAAACTGACCAATGATCAGATAAGATAAATCTGTACATGAGGCATGCCATACATTAACACCCTCTTCCTAAGTGCCAAATTGCTCATTGACATTATAACTACAATCAACTCCACATATAACGATAACGGCAAGATATTTGCCTCGTTATAGCCGATCTTCATTATTCGCATTCACAAAGTAATGCATGGAAAATGCATCGGGAATAGAAATCACCCCGTAACAACCAGTACTTTGTTATATGCGATCTTGTTATATGCGGAGTTGACTGTGTAACTATTTGTACTATATTCCACTTTGCTAATGCACATTACCTAATCCCAACCCCAAATCCTCAAGAAAAAAATCTGAATCACAAGGTAACTTATATTTTGTTCTTAATTTGATGCAACTTTTCATATATAAATACCCCTCCTCTATTCACAATGATACTTACAGTGGCAAAAAATTACAGGTTTGGTTGACAAAAGTGTGACCTAAATTATCATAACGTAAACATCAGAATTTCAAGGTGTACAAACATAGGATTCTGATTATTTTCATTTGACCATGCAAAATTTTGATATCATGACACTTGAATGATTATTTTTCACCTACATATATGTCTATACATGTACAGCATTGTGCCATAAGGTTTTGAACAAATGCCATTTTTACTATATATTTATGGTAAATTTATGTTTTTTTAAACTGCTCTAATTTTATTACTATTCAACCAATTTCAATGAAACCTTTCTTTAAAAATTCATAATTTACTCAAGAATATTNNAGTAAGTAGAACACAGAATTAAATTATAAAGTTGTCCAAAATCCCCATACTAAGTAACGTTATATAGAGAATGTGCATTTTAAAATTTTAACATTTGAGTTTATCTCATGTAATCTCAGAATCTGCAAAAAGAAAATTATTAAATTTAATATCTAAAGAAACTACATAAAAAAAACGAAATTTTGTGTACAAATAACATAAAAACTGGTCCAGTCTCAATACTGTACAGGCATATATAATTTAGTATATCATGACTTTGTCTGTGTATACAAGGGTCTGTGTTACCAATATGCCTCTACATGCATACACATATGACCGACAACACTTGCAGCCTATAAATGCCAACCTTAAACAATTTTAATGGGGGATACTCTAAATTTTACAATGAATTAATAGGAAAATCTAAGTTTTTCTTGTGGGAGACATGCAGTTTTTCTTAAGGAATTATCAAAATTTCAAATGAAAAACAGGGAGTCTCATTTATGGGGAGATTTGGAAAGTATGCACGCGCTTCCCCAACACCATCAGAGAGGGAAATATTATCAGACATTCAATTGCTAAAATGATTAAGATGTGTTTAAATCACTGATACCATTTTATGGCATCAAGTATGACACAGAAATACAATGTAACATATATACATCACAATGACAAGCACCAAGGTTAAGGTCGCAAGGTCAAAACCTTTGGTGCAAAACAGAGGTGTGCTATAAAGAATACACATATAAAACATGCAAGCATTTTACTTTCTATTTTGAAGATATGACAAAATAGAAGTTTAATAAATACAAAGAAAAGGTCAAACTTTGAAGTCAAGGTTACAATGTAAACAATTCTGATACCAAATAAGAGGCAAAAGGTCAAACTTTGAAGTCAAGGTTACAACGTAAACAATTTTGATACCAAATGGGAGGCAAAAGGTCAAACTTTGAAGTCTAGGTGACAACATAAACAATTATGATACCAAATTGGAGGCAAAAGGTCAAACTTTGAAGTCAAGGTTAAAAGGTAAACGATTTTGAAATTATTTTGATACCAAATGGGAGGCCTCATTGCAAGGTCAATAAAATTAATTGCTATAATAAAGGTTATGTGTACAAAAGATGAATAGACAGATAGATTCTTATAGGTTAGTCATGAGATTCCACATTGTTAGAATTAATTATAATGTGTACATATGTTTGGCTAATATGAGACTGATATCATTCTAGTTGAATTTTGTCTTTACGCAAGACAGTTTACCTACTACATTCTAGAACCACAAAACAGTCCATTTGACACAAGTGAAAATTTGAGCATTTTTGTAAACTTTTTCAGGTCATGCTTTTCCACATCAGACAATTATCAAAGATATTTCAGTAAAAACATATTACTCTCAACTATAAAATAGCATTAAAAACTTATGGCAAATAATATTAGTGCAGATTTTATTTATTGACCCATGGTTAAAGAAATTGACCTAGAACAATAATTAATTATACAAGTAATTTGATAGTGGTACAGATTTTTCAAGCAACTTACAAATTCAAACTTTGATGTTGGATGTTTCTTAGCGATGTATTTCTGAAGATGCCACTAGAATATTTTACATCTTCTTTTTCTCTTTTTAGAAGTGTGTATTTTTAATTTAAAGTTGTAAATTAAATGTACTTACCTTTTAACTAAAATAATCCATTCAGTTTTTCAATTAAGAATGATAATTCCACAAAATTCACTCTTTCAATTCATGACAGTAAATTTAAAATCCACATTATAAACTTTCTATTAATTAAAATAAGAACAGATTTCCAAAATTACTACAAAAATAATACTCCTCGGTATATGATTAGATAATCTATAAGGTTTCACTCCCAGGTGAGCAGTACAGTTTTTGTCATATTCATATGGTTCTACTTCCTTGATCCATCCTTCAAGCCTTGTCAGACTGGGTAGCCTGCAGGGTACAATAAGGTCAGAGGTCAACGTGTGTAATCACACGTAATGACAAACCTTATCTGATAGATATGTCAACATAAGACGTTCCCTTTATTTGCTGTTGTTTACTTTCCAAAATGTTGTTTTCTGATCTATTTCAGTTTATTTTTTGTAAGTTTTAATTTAGAGATGAACCAGCTAATAAATCTTTTCAAGTGCGAGGAGTTTCTTTTTTCTATTCTAAAAATACCTGGCAGGTAATCTTTTATTTTCTTCATTCACAAAACAAAAAGCCCCCCCCCCCAAAAAAAAACAACAACAAAAAAACAAAAAAAAAACAGCAAAACAAAACAACAACAAAATTTGATACCTACAAGTAAGTATGCATTGTTTGTGACTTAAATGTTAATGTCAGAGTATCTACATTTTTTTTTAATTCATTTGCAGTGAGCAACCCGTAAACTATCAAATAATTTGTGGCTTATTTAAGCGAGAATACAAGAATTATACATGTGCTCTGTATTATCTATTATGGTCTGTTTACAATATTTAATAGATTTGCAAGAATAGATAGAAGCTCTACAGAAACACTTTGGAACCAAAACATTAAGACCATCAAACCGAATGGCAAAATAAGTGTGTTAAGTGAGGTGGTCTGATCTTTAGTGAGGTTTCAGTGGACTAAAGTCAAAATAATGGCTCAAAAATGTGCCGTGGTCACCTAAATGAGGTGACCTTTAGGTCAGTTTCTATTCTGCACACTTGAAAGTACCATAAATCAGAAGATTTTTTCTTTGAATTTCAATAAAGTATATCTTTATCAATAAGATACCAATTACAAGTTTTACAATCATAAGAAACACAGGAAATATCTGTGGTATAAGTTTGAACATATGCCTGCAGGCCATCAATCAGTACCCGTGTCCTACAGTAAGAAACAGGCAAATTGTCCTTCCTGTGTCATTCATATTAGTACAGGTATATAGAGTACAGATGTTGTACAACACATTGGGATGGGCACATAATTTATTACACCATAATGGGTTTTTTTTTAAGTGACTGAAAATATCTTAATATGAGGGAATATGGGCATTGAAAAATAGTACAACATTTTCTTGATATTTGCATGCAATATTCATATGAGGCTTCAGCAGTGTAAATTTTTCAACTTCTCTCTCTCTCTATCTCTCTCTCTCTCTTTTGTTGTTGTTAACAATAATAAAAATTCATAAAAACAAAAATCTGTATCATTGGAATGTATTGTCATTTTAGAAGAAATGAATCATCTTTGAAAATACCTGCCACTGATATCTGCCAATATCAGTAAATGTTCATGGAAAATGTCTATTTCCTATAAGGCCCGGTTAAAAAAATATTTCTTCAACAATTGTGGTTCATAGATGACAATCAATGTTCCTATCTTCTAAGCTTGCAATTCACTAGACCATTAGGACATTCACTTGTGTTACTATTTTATGACAGAGATCTACTTAAGCATTGATTCTATATTTTTTCCGGTTCACTGTGAAATGACCTGAATGAAGACCATGCACACTGTGTAATTCGCAAAGCAAACTACGCAAAAGTGTGCACTGTCTTCATTCAGGTCACTTTGAAGTGAACCGGAAATATAGAATCAATGCATATAATTAAATTTTGGTAATAACCTAAAATTTTTTTAAACTTTGGTAATAATTTTGGTAATAAATTTTGGTCAATTTTTTAAATGTTTATCTTTTTATTTTTTATGGAAAAGATATAATCAAGCAAACAGTTGCACATTAATTGTGTCATAATGACAACCGCCAACATCACTGCACTCGGTGTGCGTGACGTAATAAACAACCTTTAGGGGTGTGGCTTAATTAGAGTTCGGGTCATTGAAGTATGAATCAAGTGTTTTCTGGATTATCGACCAATGAAATCCTCGGAAATTTATAAAATTTAATTATATGGCCTTATCCAGCCTTTGTACCATTCTGGCTGTAATCATATAATGTAACTGCCTTACACATGTATGTGAAGCTAAGTGAAGTAGCATCTTCAAAATATATCCATCTATGTAAAATGAACCACTTTCCCGTCTTATGTATGAAACAAAAGTAATTTTTACCACTAATTCTTTAAGGGTGTATAAATAGACCCCATAAAGGAACAAAAACAGTCCTTATACAGAGTTTTTCACAATATAGAGGTTGATTTATAAACAAGCAGTACATTTGAGACAACAAAAAGTAATCTTTACGAATAGGAAGTCACTAAACACCGTTGGTCACTAGAGCAGATATGACTACACTTCCTTTGAAATACTGTCACAGGGCACTTGTTAACACCAGTTTTGGACCATAAAGATATATGTTATTTACCTGTGAATCGCATAAATAAAGTTCATAAAAATGTTAGTTTCAATGAACATGCATGTAGATTCTACATACACTTGAAAAATTCCGTAAGTCTTTTACACATTTTGCATTGAGTGACCTTTTCTATGAAACAATTTTTGAGGAATCTCTCATGAAATGAACCTCATTATTTTCAAATTTTTGTGAACATCAATAAAAGCAATGAAAAAGAGCACATTCTGTCATTTAGATCTACTATACGGTATATTTGGTTTGCATACATAAAACCCCAAAACTGTAGAGAAGTTATTTGCAAATGGAATCAACAAAATTAAAGTGTTGTTTTAATCACATTTATTTATATGGAAACTGTATAAAAATACTAGTTACAAAACTTCGTTTACAAGTTTAAATACCAAAACAAATGAAAAAAAAAATATATGGGGTAAAAGTAACTACCGGTACTAATACACAGGAAAAATATATAGGATTTCATGAACACACCTAAATATAGACATTTATAACCTGAGTTGTCTGAAAAATACAGTCATTCATCAACCCAACTGCTTTTCATTCATTTCTATAGTTTAATTTATCTATCCTGCTTTAATAGAATTCAAAACAAATATCACTGGATGATCAAAGGTAGACTAGTGTGGATCGAATAGAGAAACAACATTGTATGTCCATTTCCTGAAATTCACCATTTAGGTATTAAACATTTAATTCTAAGATTTCAAAATACATGTAATATTTTTGACAAAGTTTTAAATTTGTATGTTAGACTGGAAGTTAAGTACCCTGTTAAACACGATAACTGCAAATTACATAGTAATTAACTAAATGAAAAGAAATTTTCTGTAAACGCAGCAGGGCAAAGTTACGTGTACAGATAACATACTGGTGTGTGCATTTCAGTTATTTTCATATTAAAAATGACACTACATACAAAATAAACTTCACTCTTGAAAATGCAACAAGCATCATATAAAGTTAATTTTCACGTAAAAAATAAAATGGAACACTCAAAAAATACAAAATTTTAAAATAACACATATAAAACAAAATCTAAGAGTAACATAGGCACAAATGTTACCAAATTAACAAACAATAGAACTCCATAACAAATAACACAGCATGGTGGAGAGAACTGCACATAAAACTGATGATGATTAACACGAGATTATTGATGACAACATGTGAAAAGACCATAGAATTCATTTATCTTAAGAGATATATGTATCACAGAAAAACCACAGCTTACTCACAAGATTCCTGTACATATAAAATAGCAACAAAACTGTGCCACTGTCTGCAAAACACAATGGAAAACAGGAGCTTGGATATTTTTTGTAGGGATATCTAGGTGGTGTTGGCCACACAATTATTTACCTATATGGAGCCAGTATATTTAAGACTTTAGCCAATCATGTTTTGTTATTTATTTTGGCTTTATGGCGTCCTCAATAAACTGTCAATCCCAAGTTGGCAGCCAGTTATTATGGTTGGAAGAGAAAACCTGGTTACAAATATATATGGGAAGAGTCCACCATCCTTCAGCAAGTAAACTGGCAAACTTTCTCATGTAATCAACTTAGGTACCAGCAAGGCTCGAACCAGCTTGACTATATACATGTATGAGAGACTAAGTGGTTTACAGTGCAATATTGTTACCATTTGGTCACAGAGACCCCCATTTTATTCCATTAACCTGGGATACAAAATAATCAAAAGAAATCTTTATCACATACAATGTATACAATGTACAGGATCTTGATTTATACAGTGACATACAGAAAATTAGTTTTATCACAGCTTGGATTTGAACCCATGGCACTTCAATCTTCAGGCAAGAACGTTAGCAGGAAGACGATATTGGCTCCTTTGAAAAAAATTACTATAAAAGCATATCTGTCAATAGAGGTTAAATTTGACCATCATTTATGGAACTATTCCTTAAATATTTACTAGTCTTCCCACCCCAAAAAATCACCTTCAAATAAATTTATAACCGATGACCTTGAACTTAACTCTACAACATTTGAGGATCCTTTCATTGTTCAGCTAAGAGTGAAATATTTTGTTGTTGCCTTTTTGTTAAACATTCCCTCTCAAGAATCTTTCATTAAGATGGGGATGTTACCAAATGCTGGCAAAGGGCTTAAAATTGTGTCCTTCACTCGGCACTTCCCGCCACTGAGCAGTAAGGGTTCCTTCAAATACTGATGCCTACTGTGACATGGAGACCTATTTTCACTGTTCCATCTAAAGAATCAGAAAAAAATCTCTGCAGAGGCTTGAACCCAAGACTTCCTGGTCAGAAGATTAGCACTTGACCATGGAGCCATAACAGCTCTCAAACACTGTGTGAACAATATGTATGGAGGTAGCAAGGTTATTACAACTCTTTCAGGGGAGTTTGTAGTAACATGTGCACTGTGTTATAATGATTATCATATTGTTCTACCTAAATTAAAAGAAGCTTTAAAATATTGGTTTACATAATATCAAAAGACTAGAGTATTTACTGTTTCACATAAAAAATAACTGATCATAATCACAATACATTGTATTGTATAACGTCACACTCAAGAACCTTTCACTGATATGCAGACGTCACCATGAATCAGTGAAGGGCAACAAATTTTGCCTATGCTCAGCACTTATGGCTGTAGAGCAGGGAAAGTTCTTTAACGTGGGACCTTGGTCTTTACAGTCTGATCCACAAGATGGAGACAGCCAACCGCAGTGTGGCTCGCATTCTAACTCCAGATCTCTAGACCAGAAGATGCACATACTAACCACTAGGCCATGGTACCCCCATAATCAATTTACAATTAATGAAGTTAACAGTTCTGTTATAAAATTTCATTAACATTGACCATTTATCTCTGGTAAAATTTCATTAACATTGACCATCTGGTAAATGAAGGGGATGGTATCAACTTACCACATAACTCAAAATTATTTCTATATAACATATATAGATTACAAAAATTTATAAATACTCTGGCATCTTAAATCTTATTTACTATATTGATACACTGAGAGAGATTCATTTCGGTATGCACCAAAGGGAAATGAGTATGTTTAATTGATGGAAATGAGTATAATGCAATTTTCTTTAGTATCATCCATGAAGGAAAATTTAATCTCTAAACACCAACATTTATTTTTATTACATTAATATATTGCACTTAATCTAGTCTGTATAGTATGTTATTAGAAGCGCTAAACTACTCCTCAATTGTTACACCATAAGGCCTCACTCTGTGAGAGTGCAGTAATAGTTCTGCAGAGTGTCTGCAGTTATCTCCCCTTATTGGTGTTGGTTGATATTTAAAACGATATCAGTGTTATTTAAATTGAAAAGCCAAAACAGTAACCTCCAAGTCCCCATAAAATGTTTGTTAATTCTAGCTTTAACATGGAGTTGCAAAGGGGAGATAAATCCCTTGTGTTAAATGGGTCTACCATGAAAAATTTGAACACAGATTCTCTAGTTGAAATCATACTAACCACGACACATCCCTCCACTAAAACTACATCTACCACAGTGTGAATAGTATGGAGTGAAGAATGTATAGGATCATACGGTAATTTTGCAAATAAATAAAGAACAGTTATATGTACTCTGTTTACATGCCATATGACATTAATTAGACCTCCAACAATGAAGATCTGATGGTTGGAGTTATTTCCCTTACATCTTTGCTGATTACTTGTAATATAGTAAAACTTAATTTACGGCATAAAAATATAAACAAGAAATATATTACTTAATAAATATTCTATAACAAAAAATGAATATGAGAAAAAATGAATAAAATAAAAAATATCATGTGAACAAAAAACAATTATCTACCAGTAAAATACATTATACACTGTTGTATGTTTCCAGCACCTTCAACTTCTCTTAAATGATTTGCACTTGTCTTTAAATAACAAACTAAGCTCTAAAGATGTCAATGGAATTTCTCTGACGCATCTACTAATTTTGATTCTGTGTGTGGATGCTGCAAAGAATAAAGGAAGATGAAGAATTATAGTTACATGTAATTGCATTTTGTTCTCAACTATTGATGCCAATTTATTTTTACATGTAGTTTCCAAATGTTTTACCTTGTGACCTTGATCTTGATATTTTCACAGTATGTTAAATTGGGGCCTCTGTGGCCGAGTGGTTAGCGTGTTCGACTGTGAATCGAAAGATCCAGGTTCGAACCACGTAGCGACACTCCGCGGTTGGGCGTCCCTGTCTTTCGGATGAGACATTAAAAACAGAGGTCCCATGTCACAGTAGGTGTTGGCACGTTAATGCTCTATGGCCAGCATGCCGAGCATAGGCAAAATTTGCAGCCCTTCACCGGCACACCGTGATGTCTCCCTATGAGTGAAATATTCTTGAGTGGGACATTAAACAATAATACCATTCCATACCAGTATGTTAAATTTGTGTAAATACTATTCCTATTTGATGCCATATATGGACTTGTTTGTCACACACACACACATACATATTGTTTATCCTGTATTTTTTCAGCCATCTAACAACCAAAACTTTTCTTTCTTTCTATCTAGGTACATTTTAATTTTATTCAGCACTGGTGTTTGATATTGATGAGACAAAAAATTGAATACCAACTGCCTACTCATGTAAAGTGTAAGATCCAGATGGATTCTGACATGGTGGAGATGACAGATGGAATCATGGATCAGTAAGTCTTAACCATGATTCACATACAAATGAATCACATTTCTTTACAACTACCTAATTTTGAATCATAAATATTTTATCGAATACAATAGTGTTTTATACCACTTTCAACATTATTTCAGATTACGCGGGTGTGACCAGTCAGCAGGGGAAGCTTACTCCTCCATGGCACCTGATCCCACCTCTGGGTTAGTGGAGGTCTGTATTTGTCCAATATTCACAAACTTTATATTTTGTAACATAGTCTCCTGTCTCTCCTGGAGAGTGAATCATTTTTCACTTATATAAATACTTACAATATCTTTGATTTTCATGTAATAATATTATGGCTGCATCAAGCTTAAGAATGTTTCAGACATGTTGACCTGTGCTCAGGGGCCCTTTTCACACAAAAAATCTTATGATTAAAATCACTTATAATCATATGTGAGCAATTTTTCAATTCATCATATTTTGTACATTTTATTTATAAAACTGACATTTGTGATGAAATCTAATTTTCATAAATTAGGTAAATCAAATTGTCACTATATTTAATGAATTAAAGTTATGATTGTCAAATACTTAATATTGAAATTCCATGCACTTAGGACTTATTCAAAGAGTGATTATTATCATAAGATTCATTTTGAAAAGGGAACCATGTCTTTATCGTACATACTAAAAAGTCTTGAGCAATTTAAACAATCCAATTACAGAGTAAAAAGGCAGTATAGATGAACTTACCCTGTGTTTTATGTAGGATAGGAATGTATTCCATACAAGTGTGAGACCACATACGTATACCATTCTATATTCCACCGGCATAAATCTAAAATTGATGAACTGGGCTGGTGGCCATACACACCAGTCTATCTGAAATACAGATGAAAAGGCATTAACATAATGGCAATAAGATTGGTTTGTTTTGTTGGCCCTCACTTTAGCAAAAGTGAGCATACATTTTATTCACATCCATCCACCTGCCTGTCAAAAAAAACCCACTAGGCTATACCTTTTGAACAATATGGGATATGGCTTTGATAAGGTAGGTCCATTGTTATCAAAATGTCCATCCAATACTATGTCTTTTGAACTTAAGACTATGACCAAGAAATTTTACCTAATTTTCAGAACAGTAAAAAAATTCTGTTTTACATTTATGATTAGTTGATTTCTTTTCTGCTACTCTTACCAACATTGCTTTAGTTGATAATGTCGGTATGAACAATATACAGGCTCCAATTCTTTTTCTTTTTTCTCTATCAAGGCTTATAACTTTATCCTATGTGTAAAGGGGTCTGAAGTAAATCTTAATCCTTAAAATGGGATCTATGATTTTAACTGTCTCATTTTGGGGTTAGGATACCAGTCATTTCAAAACTCTAATGAAAACCCTCAACTTGCCAGCTTTTAGGCAAGCATCCATAAAAATAGAATCTCACAAATATAAATACAGTTGAATCTCTAAAACTCAAAGTGCTTGGGACCTCTGATAGAGTTCTAGTTTTCGAGACTTCAAGTTTGCAAAAATATGATTACTCTCCAGCTGCTTGCTATTCCGCCACCCCAAACCCGCTAATTCACTCATTCCTGGACACTGTTCTCATCAATCATCATTTGGGTAAATATCCTGTGATAATTGAACACTGCCACCACTTTTGATCACTAAATAAACACAACAAAAATTCGCATCTACAAAGATTGAGATGATATTTTACAGGTATTTTAAGCTTTGGATTGTGAGATTTATATTTCGTCATTGACGTTCAAAAGATCTAGACTAAATTTGCTTAATCTATTAAAGAAAAAATCGGGACCGTATCTTTGCTTCGAGAGATCGATAACTTCAAGAGAATAACGTTCAAGTTTTTAAGATTTGACTGTACAACCTGTGATCTACAGGGGTATGAAGAAAACGTATTTCATACTTACTAGATAAACAGTGAGAAACTTCTCTCTGACTTCTTGAATTCCTCCTATGGCACCTCTTCCTTCCAGTATACCCATACCTGTGATGTAAAACATCCACTTGTCAATTTGTTACAGAAAAACACAAATATGCAAACATATGTAATCAACGACACATATCTATACATGTAAGATTTGTATTAGGAGATTTCATTTGAATAATACCATAATGTTACAGAAATAAATCAAAGGAATTTAGCATTGAAAAGAGAAGAATCATACCAAAGAAAAAACCGCTACAAAAGAAAGGCCCGGCAAATATCTGATCAGCCAAGATCTTTTTTAAGGCCACTTTAGTTCCACTTCCTTTGACCATTCTGTCCACAATATGACTGTACCACAGATGACCAAATGGTCCCATCACCAAGCCAATGGTCATCATTCTACCTGTAATAAACCATAAGATAGATTATAACAGACAGCGACATCTGCACAGAAATCAATTTCACCTAAGAATCAAAATTTTGCATACTGGATTCTCACCTAAGAATCAATATTTTGTATATTGGATTTGCAGTGTTGATTTTTTTTCATGCATTTCCTCTAAACAAATGATATGCAACAAAAGATACGTTTGATAAGAATATACAATTCATTTTCTACTAATTGACAATTGTACAATTACTTATATATTCAGTCTAACTTGTTTAAGAGAGAGAGAGAGAGAGAGAGAGAGAGAGAGAGAGAGAGAGGCAGACAGAGGGATGGGGGAGTACTCTGGACGAGAGGGTTAAAACCATGGTCCCAATTGTCACAACAAGTGTTAGCATAACAAGATTTCATCACTTCTAAATCACCTCAAATGCAAAAAAGAATCGTCAAATCTGAATTGAGGGTTAAAACCATGGTCCAAATTGTCACAACAAGTGTTAGCATAACAAGATTTCATCGCTTCTGAATCACCTCAAATGCAAAAAAGAATCGTCAAATCTGAATTCCTTTACCTGTGTTCAGTGACATCCCCATGTGAATGAAAATTTCTCAAAAAGAACGTCAAACAACAACATTACTGCCACAGTATTGGATGAGGAATGATAAAGAATGGTATACCTGTTCTTTTCCAGTTCCAAGTAAACTTGTTGTTTTCGTCTTTACCCTCCTCAAATGCATACTCCAGTTTCTGTGTTATGACGTCCCCTAAAGCTAATAAACATCCACTTGTTGCTGTGTTGGTCAAAAATAGGTACTTGGAAAACAACTTCTGTACCCCACCAACAATACTTTTTGTCATTCTCCCTCACTGGCTACAAGAAACTGAAACAATAAAAAAAAAAGCCAAAATTGAATATATTAAAAAAAGAAAAAGAAAAAAAAACAGATTATAATGGCACAAGTAAATATATGATAACCTATGTGTGAATAAGAATAACACAGACTTTTTATTCCTAAATATCCTTGAACTCCATTACACTGTACCAGTAATTTCAAAACCAAAATCAGACCCAGCAAGGAAAGGCTACTTACAATATCAGTTATGACCTCGAGCATGATGTCACTTTTAGTGGGGAGGGGGTGGGGTGGCTGTACCAGAAAATCAGAATACTGTTTATCGGTACACATACACATATAAGTACCAGTACCTGTAAAATTGCAATGTTTTGATACATAAGAAATTGGTTTCATTAGGTTCGCTCAATAATGCCATTGCCATTTGCGAAGTTCTGGTACAACTTTGATATACAGAGGAGCAAGGAGAGGGCAACTTTCTAAGTTGGAAATTAACTTGTGCCCAATCCATTTGCATTGTTTCATTACCATGCAATAAACTATGTTGAATCTAATCATGCAACCTAATGGATCCATATTTACTTTAAAAAAGGCTATATTGTATATATGCACAACTTTAAAACTATCACAATTCATTCGTCCTGCATTTCAATTATATCCACATGCTCTGCTCTACGGATTATCTTTTAGCAACAGGGTAACAGACTGACAGAACACTTACTTTTCAAATATTGATT
>JACSZP010037846.1:0-10605 GCA_016161895.1 Pinna nobilis | reverse complement strand
ACTGCAACACCTGAACAATCTGTGTGTATGGGCTACTGAACCACCTGTACAATCCATGTGTATATGCTGCTGAACCATCTGTACAATCACAGTCATTCAGTGTGTATGGTTACATCACATGCATAGGTCTATTCTGTTTCAGCAATGAATAAGATTTACTTCAATTGCATTTTTTCAATATGACAAGCTATTTTGAATTCACACAAACAAAAAGAATCAATATGCTATATCCATAACAGATGGATGCACACACAGTATACTATGTAGAGGTGTGACCCCCTGTGATGTGAAGTGGGAGCCTCATGACTATGGTGAATATACGAGGTATCTCATCACTGTAGCTTATGACTCATTATCATATCCTGTCAGTGAAACATGCTCAGGTTTATAAACACTGTATCTCATAGTCCAACTATTTCCGTGTAATTGCTGTAAATCAAAGCTGTTACACATAATGG
Source organism: Pinna nobilis (assembly GCA_016161895.1). Taxonomy (NCBI): domain Eukaryota; kingdom Metazoa; phylum Mollusca; class Bivalvia; order Pterioida; family Pinnidae; genus Pinna; species Pinna nobilis. Next base: position 10,147 of record JACSZP010037846.1, on the reverse strand, counting down.
TTGGTGATGGTCATTTTGTAGCTTTAATAAGCCTTATTTACTGCATCATTCTGTCATGTAAATGGCACCCTCACAAAACAGCAGCAGCTAATGTACATGTATCCCATCCTTTTAGAAGTTAAAATAAATTCACAGACAATTTAACTGCCAGCTGTATATTTTGTATTCTATTAGCTCAAATTATAATCATTCATTCAATTCCATTTTTTAAAATTCTATATGAAAAAGTTGCCCCCCCCCCCAAAAAAAAAACAAAAAAGAAAACAACAAACCTTGACAATTGTGCTTAGAAAGATTACAAATGCAGACGTGGTCTATAACCAGTAACTATGGGGAAAACCTTACACTTTTAAGTATGACAAAATCTAAAGTATGCAGATTTTTTTTAACATGTGCACATGATAATGGATCATCACATTTCCTAGCACACCATAAACTTATGAAATATTTTGTAAATATTTTTGTGCCTGAATTTTGGAGACAGTTTCTATATATTGACTTACAGAAGAATGAGATGATTACACAAAGTTTTATGATAATGATGGCTATTGGCCAGAAGTCTTGGTTTCATGTATTTGAATGAGCTCACTGTGATCTGCAAAAATTTCACTCTTTTCAGTCTTTGCTTTATCATGACTATAATACACTGTATATATATGTGGTTTAGGCCAGTAAAAGTCAGGGGTTGCTGCAGATAGAAAATTATGTAGATTTCTATAAACAGTTAACTATACACACTCTTTCTATACATCTCGGTTTTTGCATAATCATACTCAGACCATTGGTATAAATTTGGTACACCAGGCAGTCACACATGTTCACACATATTTATATACAGAATTCACATTAAAGCTGACTCAAAGCTTACACTAGTTTTTATACCATTGTGAAGGTGATGCAGAACGTTCAATATCTTACTTTTGTACACTGTGGATTTTGTTTACAGTTGAGGATAACTAGCAGGTGCTCTAGAGTTTTAAATATAAATAAAGTCTGAGGGTTACATTCCAATGAGGGAAAAACTTAGTGTAAGAGAAATGAAACATTCCAGACAAGATCTATCATTCTATGTATAAACCAACCAACGACAGACCATGTGGAGATGGAACTGACAAAATGATCTTGACCTCTGCACTGATATAAATATTGACATCCATTTTTACTCGTAGATAGAGTTGAACACTGACAATGTCTGACATCCATCACAAAGTTGTGTAGCTAGAGTTAAATTCTAACATCCATACATACATGTACATTGTACAAAGTACACTCAAATGTGTAACTAGAGTTAAATTCTGACGTTCATGTATACATGTACACTGTATGTTGGTTGTATTGTTATTTCTAAGTCCCACTCAAGAATCTTTCACTTATGTGGAGACGCCACCAATACCTTTAAAGTATGACACATTTAGTCATTGCTCGGCACTTGTGACTATTTAGCAGTGTGCCAACAGTTACACCTTATCAGACTTATGTAACATAAGACCTCTCCTGTCCCATCCAAAGGACAAGGAAATAGGAACATGCTAATTACTGAGCCACAGCAGCCTCATATTGTATACAACATGAATCCTAACATTCATTTGAATGTGTAGTTAGAGTCACTTGTACATTCTGACATCCACATGTAGGCAACATGAATACTGACATCCACATAGATGAAGTCTAATATGCAAGCTCATCTTACAATATGCATGTACATATTTTTCATGGATATACCTATTAAGTCTTTGATACATGTACAAAATAAAGTCTGTAGGCTTAAAGTAACAACTCAAACAAAGGAGGACTAGATTTTGTTACTGAGACTGAATCTTGTTGGTATTAGATCCAGCCTTCTGGTTCAATTGGTTAGTTTCAGTAAGAGTGTTGTTGCTTTTTCTGCTCTTTGGATAAGATGATGAAAATAATGATCCTTTTAATGAGTTTTACTGTCCTTCAAATGAGATGGTGAAAACAGAGATCCAAAAGTCATGAAAGGTAGATTAATGACCCCTCATTGCTCAGTCAAGGGTCCTTAATGAAAAGACATATGCAAAAATCGGAAGTCATTCACTGACTTCCAGGCATTCATATAGGTCTTCATTTGAATGAAACATTCTGAAGTTGCATATTTGGTTGATTGTATCGTTTTTATCACTTCCACTCAAGAATCTTTCACTTATGTGGAGATGTCACCATGTGCTGGTGAAGGAGGACAAATTTTGCCTAAGCTTGGCACTTATGGCCTTAGAGCAGGTTGGGGTCATTTGATGTGCCAACACCTACAGTTTTTACCATCTCATCCAAAAGACAGGGACAACCAAACGCAACGTGGCTTAAGCTTGAACCCCTGACCTCTCAATTCAAAGTTGAACATGCTAACCACTAGGCCAAGGTGGCCCCCTGAAGTTGGACATTCAACAACAACAAAAGCTTTCTATAAATTCTTCCTTCCCTGTGTTACCTGTACTCAAGCTAAACAGGTATGTGTTATTTAGCTGACTCAGGTAGGCCCTAAGATTATAAATTTGTTGTTACATGTATGCATATATGAAAACTAATTGGTATTATAGATGGTGAATACTTACACAGTTGGTATATACTCCCCAGGGAAGGCATTGGTAGTGTAACTGATCAGAAGACAAGTCTTACCTACAGCTCTGAAATAATACACAAACAAAGCATAATTATGTAGAAATATATATAATGCTGAACAAGCAGAATCTTAGTCAAAGCATATACTTTAACTAATTATCAAGTCAAATACTAACTTAGATTTTTTTGGGGAGGGGGGGGGGACTTAAAGTGTATTTTAATCATTTTTTTGAAAAAGTCAAAATAAGACAAACAAATATACAAACTTGATAATATAGTAGGCCTAGACAAAACATAAAAATGGCTTAGCTGTTAGCCCACCAAATGAAAAAAAAACCCACAAAGACCAGTAAACATACATGTACATACACAAACTAAACCTTAAGAATTTATTCAACCTACACGTAGCTGACTAATTCTTTATTTAATTCACTAATTATACAAATACCGTTATTTCAATTACATCCATGTGTTTCTGATTTGAAGAAAATTGCAACAACAAAAAAGAAAAGTTTTTGAAGTTTTCTAAAGCATAACTGTATACAAGAGTAGTAAAATCATATCTGGTTTTAACAAGGATATAATTTACTTATTATTTATAATTTAATTTTATTTACAACAAGGTCATATCCATTATCATGATTGATTTTCCACACAGTAGTCAGTATAACTGTGCAAATGTGACAATGAAATACAAAAATGAAGAAAAAAGAATTATGATCAACTCGGACCATGGTCTGCTCAGACTATGTCTGGTCAACTTGGACCATTCGTTATGGTCATCTCGGCCCATCATCTCTGGTCATCTCGGACCATTTCTTTTTGTGATTTCAGACTTACATATATGTAGACATTATGTCTGGGGATATCCGAGTATTCTGACAATTTATGTTGCCCGACAAATGCAAAATATGTACATGTGCAAATGCATAATGTTTCGGCCATCAACAACAGTAATTTTTGCATTCAACAGCTGATGCAGAAAAAAAGGGATATGAGCACTGTCAAAATTGATAAAAAATTGCTAGAATAAAAACATATTTAATGGTTCAAATTGACTAGGGATGTGGTGAGTTGACCAGACAAAGGGCCAAGTTAACCATGGTCTGAGTTAACCAATATGGTTCGAAATGAATAGTTACAGCACCGGTACGAGTAAAAGTACCCAGTCCCTACAAAAAACATTTTTAACATACATAAAATCTACATGTTCATTCTAATAAATGATTTCTAGATTAGAAAAACTTCATCATTATCCATTTGAAAAAATTGTGAAAAAAATTCACATGGTTGAATTTAATGAGAGGAATATTGGGTAAACAAACACTCTAAATTTGGAAAATATATACTTATGTACTCAAAAGTAAGAAGATTTAGGAAGAACAAAGATGGCTGAATTTTCCTCTTAGCTGTTACACAAACAGATTAAGTGTATTTAGAGTAAGACTACTGATAACAGATATTAATTCAAAGTTACAACAGAGGGATGTTAACTCAAATCTGTCAACGGCAAATAATCTTTGTAGAACAATAATATAATCAATTGTGATAAAACTTATGTTTGATTTCCTGGTGATAAGAAAAACAAATCTGAAAGGCATAAAAGTATTTACTTGTGCAAATGAATGTTTACATAGGCAGCAATAGAGTTCCTTGTTCAACATGAAGTACCAGGCACTCAGAAGATAAAACTTCTGTTTACAAATATAGAGACCAATTGTTTTGTTATCTGACATCCATTGTCAATGCTGGTAGTTTATGTGCACTAAATTCCTATGATAAATTGCAGTTTGATCCTTTTTATACAATGTACATGTATACACCTGTATATATACAAGCCTGTGTCTCCATCCCCCCCCTTCCCCTACCACACACCCTTCTGAAAGATAAAGCAGGGTACTATAAATGTCTGTTAAACTTAAGGAAGAACATGAATGTTAAATGCACCATGCAGAGTCAGTAGTTTGTACATGAAGTTTGGTTGCCTGTTGAAATTCATTATTTAAGTAATATTTAGATATAAGTTAACCAGTGAATCACTCTAACTTGGTCAATCAATGCTAGATATGTAATAATAAGGTGATGGGAAAGTAAAAAATAGAGCAGGAGTAATGCAGAAACCCTGATATATTACATACATATGTTTCAATATATCATAAAGTTGCATTGACCTTCTACTGACTGATGAGAAGTCATGGATGCAGATAATGCTTCTACATGAGGCATTTCTTAATAGAGAGGGAACTTACATATGACCCAAAGGGAAGCTGGTTCATTGTTTTTAACAAATACGGAGAAACTCAAAAGTTAAATTTCTTGCCTTCTATGACACCCTTAACTCTTTAGATGTAAGTGATTTTTGGCATATTTACATAGCAACATACTGTTATAAAACACATTTACACACCTCCTTTACATTAGAAAAGCCACTGAAGGCGACCAGCTTCTTCAATTTTTTCATGGCCTATTCATGCTAAGAATTATTAGTGTATTTTATCGCCAAAAGCCTCCAATTACTGTCGTTAGGGATCGACTCATGTAAGCATGGGCAACAAATTGTAACAATGTACCAATTTTGATTGCACAAATGTATTGCAATCTGCAACACATAGGATAACACAAAAAAAAGGAATAACATTGTTTATTTTTGTATCTAAATGTAACCATTTATACTCATACCTCTAATTGGCCTTCACCTGTTAAGACTAAGTGGTTCATTTTCTATTTATGTGTAAAATATAAATGGCATTGCAAATGTGATACATATGAGTCAAACAGGTGTTCTATTATCTGCTTTTTTTAACAATTATTATTATCATCATCATTTTTTAAGCAATTTATAATTTTATTGTAGAGCTACTGTGGATGTATTGTACTGCCGTGGAGCCTTGAGAAGTATACACCTGTCCTGCATAGGAAATTGTAAACATATTACTGTGGTGTAAAAATTAGGCTACCTTTCTGTACAATCCCCACAGTGCATGTGACAACTGACCATTTCTTTATTACATATGTCAGTCATGCATACGAAAGGTGACATTTAAATGATAAGCCAACATTTTTTACATCCATGGATTGTATTCACTGACGTAGCGAGGAAGCCGATTATTCATTGCATTGAGGTCACACACTCCACTCTCTACATACAGGAAGTTGAATTCACCAAACTGGATAAACTAAAAAGTTTTGTCAATTTCCCATTAAAAGTATTAAGATTTAAATGTATAATACACAAATATGTATATAAGATGATACCGCAATTATCGTGGTTTGTAAACATCGATAAGTGAAAAATATTTGAGCACGGCAACAGCAAACCGTCCTGGACAAGTTCCTTTTCCCGATTTAACTAAAATCATTGCATTTCACTTTTACATCAGCTTCGAACCCCATTCTTAACTTACCCGTCTCCAACCACAACACACTTGATCGCCTGCATTCTGTATTGATTGTATAGTTATATTCCAACGAAGGATTCCACTTCTACAACTCAACGTTCGACCTCTCCCACTTCATAAACCCTCTGAAATATGGCTGTCGTATATATAGTGTAATAGACTTGGTCTATTTTTAGCCCTTCCGAAAATAATCGAAACTTCCCGGATGTTAATATATGCTAGTCGCTTATATCAATGCGCAGAAGTTGTCGGTAATCTACCGTGTCAGACCGTATCTAGAGAACCTTTACTTCTTCTATTTATAGCTTATAAATTCTTACTAAATATAGTATACATAAAATTAATCCCGGATGATTATTACTGGGGGGGGGGGGGGGGGGGNNGGGGGGGTCTACCAGGGGTATTGTTGGGCTACGTTGTATTTGATGGTCAGAGATATATAGGCCTATCCATTCAGTTCACCAGTTAGCCTATGTGATAAGCTCACGTGAACCAGTTGGTCTTGTGCCTCGTCTGACACCCCCCCCCCCCAACTCGAGCTCGCTATGCCAATAAATCTACATGACTTTTACTTGATGAGACAACAAGACACCCCAAGTTATAAGCCAAAATGCCAGACATAGTTTTAATTCTGTGAAATAAAATTAACATGATCTTGATGGGCATCAGATTCTACATAAATACACTTGAAATCAGGGTAATTTCTCGAGCTTTTAGTCCTAAGACAAGATCATATATTTTCTTCAAAGCTGGGTACGACGAGGCAATGGCGATCAACCTGGCTTGTAGGCCCGCAAACTATGATACTCGTTTACAACTGTAACACCTTAGAAGGTTAGGGACTCTTTATTCATAACAAATTACAGGTTTAGAAAGTCTTTTCAATATCACGAACGGTACAAACAAAACCCGCTATTAAAGTGTGTCTATATTTACATCTCTTTCATCGCGGGTTATTCAGTCCTGAATAATAGTACATTTATAGACCCAAAGTGCACGTTCGGGAGAATCCGCAGTTTTTCAGTTAGGCCTACCATATTTTGGAATTCAGTTTCCATCATGCTTTCTCTAAATAAAGTCCTCCGACTTTTTTGTTTAATTTATCGTTAATCTACTTATTTATAATGCTACGTAGCATCTTTCTCTCATAATACATTTGAGTTTTTTTTCCTTGTCGATTTACGGCAAAGGAAGGTGACTGAGACTTTTTTCTCACTCTCCAAACTGCATGATAGGGAGCAATGGTGTGGTGCGCTTCAGAAATTGGTCACTCGGACTGTTTCTCGGATGTAGAAACTCGGAACAGCTAAAATGACAATATGAAAGTTTCAAATAAGCAGATTCTTCCAGCGTATATGAAACGTGAGGTTGGGTGTTGTGGCCTATCGCGCCAGAACACACCCTCTTTCGCCTTCCTTTCGATTGTAAGTTAGAAATGTCATTTGTAGCCTCTTTTTTTCCTTTAAAGAATATGGGCTGTATAGAACTATTCAGACATTACTATGTCGTTGTTGATATAGATCAGTGCGACGCGCGGAGCAGGAGTTGCTTTCCCTTCCGGAGCACCTGAACTCACCCCGGTTTTTAGTGGGCTTCGTGTTACTCTATTTTTAGCTATAAGTGTTACTGTGTGTTTTACTGTTTGCAGTGTTGTCTCTTTTGTTTTAGCCACGATTTTGTCTGTCGTTGATTTATTAAATTTTGAATGCCTCTTGGTATCTTCTACTTCCCCTTTTATGTAAATTACATGTATATCATATAGGCTACCGTACACCAATATATAAAAGGACACATAAACGCAACACAAAGTCTGAATTTACATGATAGAAGACACAAAATATATTTGAATTAATTGAATTAAATAAAAGAACATTAAACTTCATATGATGTGCTTCAAATGAAAAGCAAAAGGGGCAACTTGTAAAATCTGGATGACAGTTAAATTTTTCCTATTCTTAATTTGTTTTTTGGCTTTTATTCAAATATAGTTATTTCAAAAGAAGGCTTGGTCCTATTCATGGAGAAAATGTGATAAAGTTGAAACATATATTTCTAATTATTTGAAACAAGCTCAGCAACACTCCTCTTCCTAAGAGACTTAAAATCCGTGTATTTAGTTCTGTTCTTTACCGACTCTGTACTCGTGTTTTAACATAATATCAATTTGTCGATGTTTTGTGGGGCGTGAGTTGGGAAGATGTAAACAGAATGGCAGCAATTTGGCAGCAGGCACTTGCCTTAGATGCAAAATACAACGCTTACCGAACGCCAAATAACCCTCAATTTAGTATGTTTTTATGTCGAAGAATTTAATTTGGTAGAATTATCGTTTGAGTGTGTGTGTGTCCGCAGTAAAAGATTACTGTTGTGAAGAAAAAAAGAAATGTCACTGCATTTCCCCATTTTTGACAAATTATTGATTGTCAGTAGATCTATTCCATTTCATAATTAAAAAAGTCTTTGAAATGTTAAAATTTATAAGTGAAGATAAAACTGCACATAATTTGACACCAACAGTTGCCTCACGACTTTTAAGGCCAGTCAAAATAAAATGGGGGCTAAATTTGGTTGGTTGTATTGTTGTTAAATGTTCCAATCAAGAATCTTTCACTTAAAAGGTAGGCCTATATGGATATATCAACATGTGTCAGTAAAGGGCAACAAATTTTGCTCATGCTTAGCACTTATGACCATAGAGAAAGGTGAGGCCGGCAGCATCTGGGATACAGCCTTACAGGACCTCTGGTTTTACAGTCTCATCTGAAAGACAGGGACAACAAAGCTGAAACACACTGGCTCAGATGTGAATACATGACCTGATGATAAGAAGGTGAACATGCTAACCACTAGACTGTGGCTGTCCAGACTAGATCTAATTTGACCAGTAGAGCACTTGCCTGGCCCCACTGTGAGAGTGACCAGAAAAACAATTCGGATCTTGCATCACTTTCAGTAAGAGAGTAATTATCACGGGTTAATAAATGTCATCATTGAATGTTATGTAGGCAAATGACTGATACTGGAATGAACAATTTCTAAAATTCTTAAAAGATAAAACAGCTAAATTGTTAATGATGATTATACTTGGATATCAACTTTTCTCTGATAAGGTCATAGTTTACAATGGTGTGCCAAGACAAATGTGAGCACTAAGCAAGATCAAGAAATCCAGTGCAATGGTCACTCGTGTGTATATACGAGCATAGTACTTAAAGAAATCAGTGAATAGAGTATCAAACTTTCACAAAGAAAGTCTGGCTACAAAGCAGGAGTCTCAATAAGCTTTCAAGAATTAAGGTGGCCATTTTGTAAAAGTATGCCGACTTGAATATGAATATGACCAAGAAGGTGGGCAATTTTACAGCCTATTGACTACCAGTGAAATCCCTGGTCCCAAATCCTGTCAGGCTTGTAAGAGATTTTTAACTCCTCATTACTGCTCTTTATGTTGCTAGAGATTAAATTTTGTTTTGGAAACACCATCATAACTAACTATATTTGTCGAGTGTATTCATGCTCAGATTTTTTGTCCACTAACTACTCAAGTGAATCACGTGTCAAACAGCAAGCATACTTTTTCACAGCATTAAGACTGAGGAGGTAAAATGCTTGCAACAGTTACATGTATCAACATGAAAAAAAGGAACATTAAAAGATAGACATCATTGATGCACCCCACACACATGACAGTCTAATAATGGTTAATATGTCTCCCTAAATTTCTCATTTCAGGATACTGCTTGTCGCTTTCGCAAAATTGTTTGATAATTGATTTAAACATATTTATTTTCAGGAACGCTATACATTCGAAGAAGAAGCCAACTTTTAAGAGAGAATGCCAAGTCAGGGGTAGGTTTTTCCTGCAATAGAAGCTTGACTTGCTCGTGAACATTATATTTTGATGTTAAAGTGCTAAGGTCAAAGCGAGTTAAAAACAAAACGAAACCTTGCTATTGAGACCACCCACATGACTAACTAAAATGGGCCTGATTAGTGAGGTGGTCTCCTAAGTGGGGTTTGAATAGCCTTGAAGAGTGACAGACAGAAAGACTAAATTTTGATGGTCTTAGTCAGTCTGATTAATATGTGGTTCCCAAGGCGAGCTGGTTTTTACAGGTTCCAATATACAGACCTTGGACAAAAGTATTCGCACGGTAAAGGCAACGTTA
>JACSZP010037839.1:0-18607 GCA_016161895.1 Pinna nobilis | reverse complement strand
TAAGAACAGACATACACGTATTATCACTGCAAACCAGAAGGTGAACATTTAGATTTCTGTATGAGAGATCACTTAGTACCTTCCCGTTATATTATAGTGATAAAGTATATCATCAGAATCTCAGAAAAAGTGCTTTATATACTCACTTGATGATTTTTTGTATATGATCCATAATAAGGAATATCTTTGTGTAAAAAATATCACAAAATCTGACAACCACAAAATGTAGTACACCTGTATACAGGTAAACAGGACAATCAATAAACTACCTGTAAATCTTGTTGAAAGAAGATCAAAGATTTATCACTGCATTTCTTTTTTTAAATGGAAAGTGTTTAAGCAAATGCATAAACTACACACACATATTTAACATGTACAGGTACATAAAATTTTCGGTATTTTGTTGAAAACACTGCATCTGATTTTCTATACAAATTCTCTGAATAAATGTGCATATTGCTGTAAATCCAGTTTTCCTAAAATAATTCAAATAGAGCACTCGCTCCACAATAAATTTCTCAATCAATATTCTTGGGTCAAATTTACATGTACCATACAATGCAAGTCCATAACATCCATGCTCACATTACCTGTAAGTCTTGGGAAAATGTCTCAAAATATTGATTCAGAAAAAAAATGTTTTTTGCAATTGAATTCTTTTATCGAAAGTTCTTGTACTTCACGTGTCATACCAAGGTTCTCTTTAGGAATTTTGGATAACATTAGGGGCACTTAATCAATTTTGAGGCATACATTGTAGCTAATAAGGGGCAAACATACATATAAATTGCACCACATATTTTAAAGTTTTACTTTTATTACCCATGGAGATGCATTATAAGTAATATTTGGTTGGTTGGTCGGTTGTATTGTTGTTTAAAGTTCAACTCAAGAATCTTTCACTTATATGGAGACGACATTGTGTGCTGGTGAAGGACAACACATTTGGCCTTTGCTCATTACTTACGATGTATGGCCATAGAGCAGGGAGGGTACTTTAACATGCCAACACCTACTGTGAGTGTGACACTGGACCTCGGTTTTTACTGTCTCATCTGAAAGACAGGGACAGCCAATCCCAGCTTGGTGCAGCTTTGAACCAATGGTCTCCCATTCAAAAGGTGAACATGCTAACCACTAAGCCATGGTGGCCTGTAAGTAATATTCAAAAGTAGATATACCTTAGAATCATTCTTAATTTCAATAATTGCTTGTTAAGTTATTAAAATTGGGCGATGGTGGACAGAATTGTGGTTTAGAACCTTGGTTTTTACTGTCTTATCAGAAGGACAAGAAAGGACTTGAACCTACAACCTCATAATGTGAAGAAAATATGCTACCATGGAACCAGAACATCTCTCAAATTACTGAAGTAATACTATGTGGCAGCAAATACCTAGAAATTAAACAAAACAGATGAAGGTACCAAATACTGGACCCTCTATCCTCTAATCACATATATATCTACTTCAGTGTTCATGATGACATCTAGCTGATATCTATTCCAGCCTCAGCTGAATATCAATTTATATCATGCATCATAAACCACTGTCATTAAACATCACAGCAAACTGATTTCATTGAGCACACAAATTATCAAAGGAATTGCCATAAAGTGCTGAAATCCTTTGAAATTCTTCACAGAAAAACCATGAAACACTATGACACATACATGTACAACTGAGTTTATGATAATAAGTAGGACATAAGAAGTTAGTTCATCATGGCAGCTGAAGAAACTGTGAGTCCTATGATGTGATGTGATGTGATAATATGTTGTGTTAATTAGTTATGTGATGTATCAACAAGTCCTGTTATATGATATCTGATATCTTGATAATCATCAAGTTGTGTGATGTTGGTTGGTTTCGTTGTTGTTTAACGTACCACTCAAGAATATTTCACTCATATGGAGACGTCACCATGTGCTAGTGAAGGGCGACAAATTTTCCCTGTGCTCGATCAGCACTGCTGGCCATAGAGCAGGGAGGATTCTTTAACGTGCCAACACCTACTGTGACACGGGACCTCCCTCGGTTTGTACTGTCTCATCCGAAAGACAGGGACGGCCAACCGCAGAATTGCACCGCGGGAATCAAACCCCAGACCCTTCAATTCAAAGTTGAACAAGCTAACTATTCGGCCACGGTGGCCCCCTGTGTGATGATATATCATGCTCAAGATATATCATCAAGTCATGTGATGCATCTGTATCAACAAGCCAAATTATTGTTTTTAGCATCTCAATCAGTCAATGATGAATCTTATATGGAAATGTCACCATATGCTGGTGTAAGGCTATAGATTTGGTCTATGCTCAGCACTAATGGCCATTGAGCACTGCTGGATCATGCACATGCAGAGATCTAATATGACAGGGGACCTTGATATTTACCAGTACCGTCTCATCCCAAGTTGCCAAGGCTTGAATCCTTGACCTTCAACTAAAGTAAAGCACTTGATCTAATGCAGTGTCACTACAGCTATCAAGTCACGTAATAACCAATATGATGTATAACAACTACTGGGTAGGAAGGCGTAGTACATATACATAGGTATAAAACAGTGATCAAGAATAGCGTTCACAAATGAGCTTTGCATATTAATCTGCATATGTGCACATACTTATCCTGTCAACAATGTTACAAATCCATGTACAGTGCACATATTCAATGCACAGTGCATATGTAAGGATGACTTTCCAACCCATTTAGCAGACTTAAAAGTCATATAGGCCCTATTCATTGTATACAACATCTGCCCATGATCATTGTCAAATCACTCTAGAAAATATTCCCAACTCTGTATATATTTTTTTCCACTTTGATAGCTAGATCTTTCAAAGTATATAGAAAATGTTACAAATAAATTGAAAAGTGTATCATAATTTTCATTCTCCTTTCAAAAAAGAAAAATTTGTAATAATATATTACACAATGGGTCAGTACTGATTAGATCTAGATTGTTCAGAGAGAAAACTAAATTGTAGATAAGCCATTATACTACTTACCTTGAACAAAAACCTGAAGGCATTTGACATGGACAATTACCAAAGATCCTCCTTAGCGATTGTCTACATATTATCCTCAGTAATTTTAAAGTCATAACAAAAATCCTGTTCACAAATATTTTTACAAAATATGACACTATATGGAGCGAGAAGAATGTTGATTGTTTCTGACCTATTGTACAGCCCTCTATAGATCTAATCAAGCCTGCAAACCTTCAGGTGTAGGTCAATTTATTACGAAAATAATCTGCTAGACTATTTAAATACTTTGAACTCTAAAAATAATATGTGTATGCTTATACATGTAATGAACATTTAGGAGGTATAATTAAGGAGCTAGCACTCTCTTAAAATTAACACTGATTATATCATAGATTGTTTCATATGGCTTTGCAAACACTTTTGATTTTATCTCTGTAACATTGCACCTTTCACTACAAAAAGTCACACAATTATATTTCCTCTTTGCTACCAACTGAGGTACCTGTAAGAATATCAAGATTCATTCAAAGACTATACAGTTATCTAAGACTCAATTAGGGCTTGAAAATTACAACTTTCTTTGCTTCTTTATTGGGATATTACCAGAATGTACCTTTCCACATTTATATCTCATTCAAATAGTTTTTCAACAATCTAGTCATTCTACCCTTTTTCAACACTTTACTGACTACTTTATAATATTCAATTGAAAAGATTTGCATTATACATCAATCAGATAACATCCAGCAGCCAAAATTGCAGGTCTCCTCTCCCTACACCCTCTTAACCAACCAAATTGCTCCTTATTTAGTGGTGTCAGACCTAAAACAATGAAAATCCCTTATATGTGTTAAAAGTAATATCAGCATAATGCTGCACCTATAAGCATTAATGCTACAATATTGAAAATGCTGTAATATACTACATGTAACTGAACAAATTAAAAACAGGAATCTGTTCAAAAACTGTAAGTTTCTTTACTAAACAGACTTTAGAATGCTACAAAGCTTCTAATGTAAATGGACTCTACAAAGCTTGATAACAATATTTCTGACAATTTTGGATACAAATCTGCAAAACTGGGGCGATCAATATATCTAATCTGTGTAAAATCAGATGAGAAAAAAAAACAATGAGTGGTATTTTATCCTGTAACATTTTATGTCCTGCTAGAGAATAAATCAAGTCTGAGAAGCTACATGAAGATCATGTTTAATTTATCTCAGCTTTTGATCAACGATGATTCATTTCCTGAAAAAAAAAACGCTCCAACTATGCACTCAATTGGAATCAGGCAATAAACTGATATATTCATAAAAATTATGGTACGCTTCTCAGACATGTTCTTATACAAGACACACCTAACAGAAATCTGAACATTACAGATATCATTTGAATACATCATAAACTTACTGGTTTACTCTAAGTCAAAATTATTTTTTTCATATGATAGATATATACATATAGCAATCTTATTTTCAATTTGATAACAGGTATGTATCATAGAACATTCAACACAGTCAAATTCTGATCTTTAAAGTTTATCAGACATTCAAAGTAGCTTAAAACACAATGGAATTCACTGTATCACAGAAGTTGATAATTGTTTTGAAAATATGCAGGTAGGCCTAATGTATGCTGCACAGTCAGAGGCATCTAAAATTTCCCAACATAAAGGAGCTTAGTCTGCTCACCACCATGAAACATCTGTACTTGTCTCATTCAAAGGAAAAAGTAACAGGTCAAACTATTAATAATTTGATTAGACTAGAATTTACAGGTAGAACACATCAACTCAACATGAACAAGTTTTTTTATGGTTTCCATTAGGATCAAACAATTTTTGGCAGAAGTACACTCCTATATACAAACTGGACCTGTAAATTGCCATGGCAACTTATATACCATATTTCAATTCAAAATGTCAATGTAGCACTGAGATAAGGAATGGAAACTGTATTATGATGGGAGGATCAAACAATGTCAGGACAGAAAGACAGAACATTGGTAACACTAGAATCTACATGTCCCACACCATTTTATAGTTGGGAGGGAGGTGCATAAAAACTAACTCTACTATTTAGATGTAGTATCCAGTATGATTCATGTTAGAAAAACTAGACTTTCCTTCAACATTTTTCCATCTTCTAACATAACTGGACATTAACAATGTTTTCTCTTGAAACCAAACTTAGAAACAACATGTATATACTATAAATAGATATGTAAACTTGTGAACAAAGATTTGAATAGAACTAACCAATCTATTATCTTATTGCAGAGCAACTGATTACAAAGAAACCAGGCCAATGACCGATAACATTTGATAAGTGGGATTTTTTAAGGTTCCTTGTAATTCTTTGAAAAACACATCTGAGGTTGGAAACTTTAGCTTTACTGGATTTATAGGTCATTTCTTATCTGCACTGAGGTAAAATATAAGATAGGATTTGTTACAGAAGAAGAATTTTTATAACACAGTCTATGGTAAACAGATGTCACTAAAGAATTTGCTTTGTTGGTGCTGAAGACCTGGTCATCTTCAAGAACAAGTTTTGTACAAAGCCATGTGGCAATCATCTCTGGATGTGTAAACTATTTAGGCAGTAATATAAACATGCTAGGGGTCAGCTACAGATGCAGCCCTCTACAGATATATATACCACATTTACAATCCTACACTGATTCACAATGCAAATGAAGCCACAAAGTACAGACAAATCAAGATACCACATGTGACTTCAAACATTCAAGTGACCCAGACTGATTCATGGATTTATACTGAACTGTACATTCCTGAAAGCTTGTCTAAAATAAGACGTGGTTATGAAATACTGCAGGGTGCTGGTAAAACATGAAATGGATACAACATTAACCTTACATAATACCATATATGATATATGACGGTATAAAGATAGCAAGGTCAACAACTTGTAATCCAAAACAAAAACCTCTCCATAAGGAAAGATCATAATGGTTACTACTAATCCATAAAAGTAGGTCAACTACAATCCAAGTCAAACTTGATCCGTACATTTGTATCTCAAAACTCTTAAACTTCATGACAAGATTCATCTCTCTATCTACAATTTATGGAGCAAACAAGTCAGGAAAATATAAGTGTAACTAACCTTTAGTCCCTTTCGATTTTACAAGTAGGGGACTAATAAGCAAGAAGAAAAAACCATATTCCTTATCCTTACGACACCAGCATCAACATGACCATGGTTAAAAGTTTTGCAAACAGACCATGAAAACTAATGGGTGGATTGTTGATTGATATTTTTTCCCATATAAATGTACCAGCAAGGTCATGGTCATGTTGTTTTCTACTCCCTTTCCAAATTACTTACAATTCAAATGAACAAGTGCTGCCTTGTCAACAATTTTGATGTCTCAACCTGAATTCAAATAAAAGGTCATCTACACACAACTGTGTTGTAATGTTCAATGTCCCAATGCCAGTCCACATTTAAGAATCCTCATTGCTCGAGTGTTGTTTAAGGACTATAATCAACACTTGAGCAATGAGGGTTCTGTAATCTGGACTAGCATTGCATACTCTGAAACAGGACCTCGTTTTTACTGTCTCACTAGTAGAACAGAAAAGTAGCCACTACTACATAGTGGATTTGAACCCACAAACTCACAACCTGGAGGTAAACATACTAACCATGGAACTTAATCTTCTGCACATGATACAACCACTCTAAACACTGGGCCACCATGTTAGGTCAATCATTGACAGATATTATGGCTGGATTCCTATGACAGCAGTCCAACATTACCACAAATAACTGTATTAGAGTATCATAAACAGCAGGCCAATCACCAGAATGGCGTCTTTCCTGTCTTTCTCATCTTCCATACATAGTCAGTTGTCTCTTTGAAATGTATCAGTAATTACAAAGCCTGGCTAAACCTGATCATGTGTGAACACCTACTATTTACATCAGTATCTAGTAATTATAAGTCAAGAGATGAAACAAGCTGATAATTGTTTATGTGACAAGAAAGCATCTAAAAAAACAACAAAAGCAGGGCATCTGCAGAGAAGAACCACTAATGACAATTACAAATCTGTATCACGTATCTGTAACTCTGCCAAGGTGCCACTAACATGCACTCCCTACTCTACAACTACACCAGCAGAAAACTACATGAGATCTATGGAATACAGTTGAGCCTCGCTCTTAAGATCACCCAAAGAACTGACTAAAATTGATCTGATTAGTGAGGTGATTCCCTAAGTAAGGTTGAAATAGCTTAGAATAATAGTGGACAGACTGAATTTTGATGGTCTCCATTACAAGGCTTTCTCTTCTGTGAGGTGGTCTTCAGGTGAAATTCCACTATGTTATCAAATGTTCTGTATTTGCAGAGCTCTGATTTTGAAATGGAATTTTGTTACATGTAACTGGATAATATACCCTCAAAAGACAGATTTGATTTGTTATTTTGCACTAGCATAGACTAAATGAAGAACGAATAACTGTACATGTATATACTTAATTATTGAGAAGCTGAAAATCTACATTACAGTACATTCAATATAGGTACCATACATCTACTCCCTTAACTCAGACAGACTGTAGACTGTTGGGTAATCATATAGATAAGGACATAAAGAATGCACTAATCAAACAAGAAGGAAAATTATTACCATACAAATTCCAATGACCTTATCTCCAATGGTCTGAGGTGCTCTACAACTGTAAGTGTAGTTAGGCTGTTTTTAAAGTGCCTTAACACAATACCCAATGCTAAACAAAATATTGCAAGCTTCTGTAAACTATTTTCTACCATGCCTGTAAAATGATTTTATATCAGATATGAAAAAAAAAATAGTACCTCAATCAACGTGAGAAGACTTGAGGAACTAAAGTATCTGTTGTTCTTGCTTTATTGTTCAATGTGAATGTGCCACTCAAGAATTTTCACCAATATCAAGATCTCATGCCCATGAAGGGCTTCAAATGTTGACCTCTGCTCAAAACGTAGGGCAACAGAGTAATGAGAGATCTGTAGCATGCCCCCATCTACTGTGTCAGGGGACAAGGAAATGCCAGCTGCCTCTCTTGAGGCACCAATCCAAGGCTCCACAGTCTGCCTGAAGACAAGCATTCTGCCATGGAAACATTGCAACTCTATGTAGGAACTATATCTAAAGTCTTTATGTTGGTTTGTTGTATTATTGTTTAACATCCCACTCAAGAATATTTCACTTCTATGGAGACGTCACTGTGTTCTAGTTAAAGGTGACAAATTCTGCCTACATGTACACGTTGTATGCTCGGTACTTATGGCCGTAGAGCAGGGAGGGTTCTTTAACATGCCAACACCTACTGTGACACAGAAGCTCAGTTTTTTCAGTCTTATCCAAACCAAAGAAACAGTCAACCAGGATGTAGCTTGGGCTCGAACCCCAGACCCTGATGACCCCAAGGTCTTTGTGGTACGTTACTTGTACTACAGGAATTTAGCTAGCCTTCTCTACTGAGGGTTCAATCTACGACTTCTCAATCTGAGGACAAGCACTCTACCATGTGGAACCAGTATAACTGGCCACATAAACACCTATACATGTATATACTGTTGTGGGCTATTTATGGTACATATACCACAGGAAATATCAGTTTCCTCTCTCATGTGAGGGACAGAAAACTTTTATTTTTATAGCATGGATCCGAACCCAGATCCTGTAATCCTTAGATGAATATGCAACCTTACGGCAAAAATAATTTTCCTATAAGTTAATGCATGTAGTTGTACATGTAAGTTATCAGATGTTGAAATAAAAGTAAACTAAAGCTGTACTGCCACCTCTATGAGACACTTAAACTAAATTGTACTGGTATATACTTAAAATTAACTTCAAAACAGTGAAAATCTTTTTTTCTGCTCAGATTACTAGCATCTTCATAATCACATTTCTTTATCTGTAATTCAGAATACAGCTTCCAAAATGAAGCCTGGCCATTATTTCTCATGGTTTATCTATTATTTTCTAAAAAAGAAACTTTTTTAAAAAAGTGAACTGTAATATTTGCCCCTATGAGAACAAATACCCCAGTGTACAGAACACATACATGTACATTTACAGAACACATACATGTATCTTCAGACAGAGTTTATACAATCTAACTAACATGTTCTTGAATGCATGTAATAACCACCTGTTGATACTGACACTTTGCCCTTTGTGAAAGTACACAGAAATTAGAATGTGCTTAAGACCCAACAGTAATGCACTATCCCAAGCACACCAAACTATATAAAAAAGTTCCTCATCTTATTTTTTGTACATTTTATACCATTACTGTAATGATCGGTAGATATTCATACCGCATCATTACTCATCTAATTAATAGAACATGTAACAGTATGTTGCTAGAGGAATTCTACGATTAGAAAAACTAGGTATCATGATTCGGAACAACTAATTACTAATTATAGATCATACACCTTCATAGAGTATACATATTTCTGAGTATGCTCCAACTCTTCTTTCTTCATCTTAGATCTGACAAGATAACAAAGTACATATGTATATATACACATATTTCAGTTTGTAAATAAAAATTCTAAAAAGACTTACTTGAAATACAGAGAAGTCTACGAAAAGTTCCCACAAATATTCCTATAATCCCAGCACTAAAGAAGACAAATTCAGCTTCAGTAACCAAATAACATGGATCACAGAAGAAAGATGTTCATTGATTGACCCTGGGTCATTACCATGGTAACAAATTCCTTTTATGGAACCTCTACTCACTACAAATTCATTCATGAAAAAAAAACATATTTCATTTGACTTCAGGTAACATGGTCTGAGCTACACCCAGCATGCCAAAGGTACTCCCTCACAAAGAAGTACAACTTTGTCTCAACAAAAAGATAATGATTAATTTAATGTCTAGCCAATGGATGGATTTTCCATTTACTTTATGTTCTGAATACTGGATGTAGACTTTGGTTTTATTTGAAACATCAAAGATGACTAGATGATTTCTGAGTGGAATCTTACTCAGTGGTGGGGAAAATAAGGATCGGTACTGAGTGATGCTCTAAGAGGCTGATGTAGATGTGCTTCTTATCAGAATGCCCTAACAACAAAAATAGCATCGTCATATCATTACCTGCTATTTATATCACACGCATCCTGTTGCCAAATATTCTAAAAAAGAAATCTGAAATGGAGCATCTAGTTGGCTCAAACGAGCTGAATAAAATCTATTTTAACTGGCAATGTGTCTTTTATCTTCAAATTTTTGGGGAAGTTTTCTAACAGAAAGAAGTAGACAGATGAAGATTCATTTCATATACATATACATGTACCTTTATAAGTGCAGTATGTTCAAGTACACGCAGTTCAAAGCATTTATGACAAAAGTACCAGTTACTTTACATGTACGTCTTTAGTAAATAAAATCTGGAGTAGAATAGAAGGAAAAGAAAGACAATGTCATCGTAAAAGCAAAATATCAAATACATACTTACAAATGTATATACTGATATAAGAAATATAGACATATATAACAATATGCACAAATGAGTTATAAACTTTTAACAACTCATAAAACAATGAGAATTTATTCAGTCAGCATGTTAATTTGTACCAGGTACATTTTACTACGACCAAATCGTTTGAGGACTTTCATGTTCATCTTTTTTTTTTATCTTGGTCATTATGTTTTTGATATCACAGAGATCTTTCCATTAAGAATATTTGTAAGCCTATGCATGTTTGTTACTTTTCTTCATCAAGAGAATGCTTACACTGTCTCAAAGTACCAAGGGAAAACCACTGTAAATTGATTAACCCTACAAATTTGTTACTATAGTAAGTTTGATCTCCCAATTGATCTCCTAACTACCAGCATAAATCCTAGAAATAGGAGAAATGGAACAAAACTTAAACTGGATCTGTAATCTAATTAACTGGCATTAACTCACTTAAAAAAAATTCAATTGAATATGCAACCAATATCAGTTAAGTAAAATGAGTCCAGAAAACTATGGCCTGATTGACAAAAGGACGGATAGCTGGTCAAAGAGGAAACTTCTCCTTTGACTCGCTGGTAAGAACCAATAATTTCACTCTAATAAATCAATTTTGGTAGAAAGTGTTTCAAAGCTTAGAATGAAATAACTGTATGTGGTAAATTTCAAGATTTTAGAACAAAAGGGAAAATCTTCATATCATCTTAGCTTTACTGAAAACACTTGAATGTAAACATTCAATCGGAAATCAACGCAGTTCTCATTGAACCAAACATTGATTACAGCTGTTGTGACCTTAACCAGGAAGGTATGATTTACTACCTTTGGTCAAGGTAAGAATTATGCCTTTTGACTAAATAGAAAAAACTAATCCATGGTCTGATAGACTGCAACACAAACTAGTGGACAAACTTGACATCCTCTGGTGTTGAGAATAAAAAATACATTACATGTACGGTTAGGGCAGCCAAAATTAACTATTTTTTGACCTTTGTAAAAATACAGAATGGTCAAGGTAACAAGGTGAAAAGTCAAGGTACCAAATAAATGTACTGGTTACAGGAATCTACATGTGAATTATGAAAATCCTATCAGAATCAAAACATGGTGCATTCTATGACAGAGGTCTTATTGCTGACATGTATGAATTAGTTTTCAGTCTTATGAAAGTTTTTTATTCTTGGAGACATTCTAAGACGCTGGTGAACAGTTTCCAATTTTGGCCAAATTCTCACCATTGGCATTGAGCTGTGAAAAATCTTTAATGTCCCAACATCTTTATAATTGATACCACCAGAACTTCCATTCTCACCGTCTCATTCATTGATGTAAAAGACAGGAAAAGACAAGCACTCCCGGCCAAGGCTTAAACCCTTGATCTCACGAGTTAAAGATCAGCTTTCTGCTGTAGAGTCAGTACAGCTCTTGATTTTGTCATAAATAAAACACTGATACAGCAATGTACCAGTATTATATATAAGTAAACTAATAAACTGTACAATCACTTAATATAAGTGCCTAATACAAGTACCTCTCTCTTTTTTTTCCCCAAAGCTTCGATTTCCATCGAAATAAAAAATTAAAATTACAATACATGCTTTTCATGATATGCCATTGCAGTTATTTTGTGTGTACCCAAACTGTCCTTTAACCTCTTTTCTTTATCAATATCATTGGTTCGTGGGAAGTGAGCATGCTAGGAGAACATGTGCATGTTGAGTGTGATTTTAAGTATGAAATGCCATAAACATTTTCCTTTTAAATGCAGGAATAAACAATTATGAGAAGATTTTGACATTTACAATGTTCATACAGGTATGAAAAGAAGGCAAAAATGCAGAGGCCGTTATCTTAAATTGTTAATCTTGGCTATTAATAGGTGTCAATCAGTTTTTACCCTCCATAACTGTATGTAGAAAGATCTATGCAAGCTATTTTTTGTCTCTGTTTTGAGTTTAAAATTTAATTTATTGATGTACTAAATATAACTGTGATATGACATCAAGATAACGATAAAATCATTTATGGGGAGCCCTGCGTGAATGTAGCCTACATGCATCGCTACACACGATAAAACATACTTCATCAAAAGGATAAATAGATTTGTATAAGAAAATAAGATTATTGTAGTTTTATGTACTAGAGTTCATCTGAGTTGGAGAAAATTAACTTTCTGCTAGAGTAGGAAATATGTAAATAAAATTGCCAGAGAGCCATGCAAATGCATTTGCAAGATAGAGTTATCTCCCTTCTATCATACTACCTTTTTATTTCTTTTACATGATACTTACATCCATCTGATTGTCATTGAAATATAAAAGATGACAAATCTACATTGACAGTTTTGAAATGAGTTCATCTCATTCTGTTTCATTTTTTTGTTTCACATTAATTCAGTCATGGCACTAGTAGGTGAATTGGTGGAAAACTTTTTTATTTGCAACTTTCAACAGCACATACCTCAAGAATGATAACATTCGGGTAAATACCCGGTACCAGTTTCACAGTTTCAGGCAAATTCAGTTGATTCTACTCTTACTTCCTAGTAAGGGATCTTATATGTACTACTCTTAACTTTCTATACTTCAAATTATCAACACAAATTTTTGGATGAAACAGTAAAACCTAGGTAGAGTATCATTATAATTAGCCTAATACATTAGAATTTCCTCACTGCAATCAATTTTTTTAAGAATAAAATCTTTAATTTATGTCAAAATTTGTGCAGCCTGCATCACCTGTCACTGTCCCCATAGCATGAGAGAAAACAACACTAAAAGTGGTACAAAACACTGATGCAATAATCTAATGGTCAGGGATTTTGTTATACCATATCAAACAAATTTGCATATTCATAAGCCTTTGATAAAGAAGCTGTTGTACTAAACTGACTTGGCCAAGCTGGTCCTTGACTCATTATCCCCTGAAACATAACAGAATCTTCATTAAATAAGTGTAATTTTGATGGGAATATGAAACTTATGATATTTAGTCTCAAAGACTGAGAATCAAAAAGACAATTCACATACCCATACAGACCTATTCAAGCAAGATCTCAATATACGAAGGTCGTTCACTAACAGGCCCCTTCCTCTGCTTGATTGGGTTGTGATTCCCAAAGCCAAATACTATTTTCATCTGATTCAAACATGAAAAGTTGCAATGTTGCTTCTTCAGCAAATTCAGAAATGTTTCATATTAAAAACAATGGGAAATAAACATTCAGATTTATAATAATGACTAGTGAGAAATCAAAATCGACTCTCGGGTTTATATGATAACAGCCTGGTGAAAAAAAAAAATTCTGAATACAGTGGAACATCACCTAAAGACCAATTCACCAATCAGCCCATTAAATACCATAAAAATTCACTGTCTTTCACTTTTCAAGCTTATTGCAACCTCACCTAGGATACCAAATCACCTCACTAATCAGACCAATGTTAGCCAGTCACTTGGGTGGTCTTAATAACGAGGTTCCACTGTACATGTACATTCATATGGGCTTTCTTCTTATAAAACCAGTAAAGATACCCTCATAAAAGTTATTTATATTTCCCTGTTTATATTTATAATATATAAATATTTATAATTTCCCTAATTCTAATTTTGAGTCCCAGACCTCTGTTTCTAAATAGTCTCTTGGGAACCTAACTACTGAATAAGCTATGTACACTACGTTAGAAATTCCATAAATATATCTGACTGCATTAAAACATACAACTTGAGGCAGACATCTGGCTCTGTAAGTATTATTTAAGCTTATTCTACATTATAAAACCTCCCTACAGGAATATTTGTGAATACTGCAATGCAACAAGTTCAGGTTACATGTACACATGTATGTGAATATTGCCCCAATAACTCATCTGTAATGTTATATCAATAACCAAATTATGAAAACCCTACCATGTACATGCATGTATTCAAGAATATTTTTCTACTGTTATCAATGATTAGAACTCTGGGCCATTAAGCAATCATGGATCCCAATGTTTCTGTTGGCTGAATTGTTGTTTAACGTCCCGCTCAAGAATCTTTCGCTTATATTGAGACATCACTGTGTGCCAATGAAGGGTGACAGATTTTGCCTATGCTCAGCATTTACAGTTGTAGAGTAGGGAGGGTTCTTTAAAGTGCTGACACCTACTTGGACAAGGGACCTTGGTTTTCACTGTCTCATTTGAAAGACTGGGACAACCAACTGCAGCTTGGCTTGGGCTCAAACCCCAGAGCTCACGGCCAGAAATCAAACATACTAACAGTATGCCATGGCAGCCCAAAGGTTTCTGTAAAACTGAGTCTTTGTTTTTTAGGTCCAAAACACCTTGAATGCCCTAGGTTTATTGCAATCAGATATTGAACCTATGTCTCTCGCACAAAAGGCAAATTTTCTAATCCCTTCTAGCTGTAGACCACTGTGGCGATTAGAAATATGATGTGCATATCAAACACCAATACAAATAAGTTCAATGTTATTTTTACTTAGACGGAATTAATGTTTGTATCATAGACTGTATGAATACATGTACTAGAGCTACAACAAGTCAGGAACTCTCCGTTTTGATTCAATTTCGATTTTAATGTCTCGATTTTGATTTTTTTTTATTCGAGTTATTATGATAGAATTTTCCATCAATATTTGATTTTTCCTTGCATTTGTTAATGACATAATACAAAGATCTGATCTTGATCTCAATTTCAATCAATAAGGAGAAAATTGCAATAATTAAAAAGGTGAATGGCACTGTTTGTTGTTTACACATATGGAAGTATTCCAAGCACAATGTTAAAATAGTTCATTTGGTAACAGACTTTTTTGCAGCCAATTCAATTCTGATTGTGCAACTTGCAATTCAGGTTTGAGGTAAGAATCATGATTTTCAGTGCACCACTGCAAGTCTTTGCAGCTCTAACGTGTACACATGTAGTCAAACCTGTCCATAAAGGACACTCAAAGGAACATTATAGTAGCCTATTATATATAGACAGGCTGCCATTATGTAAAGGTTCTTGTATTGAAATTTCATAATCAACTTAATTTTTAAGGTGAACATTACAGACAGGTGCCCTTTATACAGGAAGGGAAGGTAAGTTTGATTGATTCATAAAATGATGAAGGTGACCCCAATGTTAGGGACAGCTGAATACAAATGACTCTATAAGGAAGCTTAAGATCAACACTGGTCATACATTACAATTACAAAAAAACACCCACATGATAATGCCCTAGAGATGGACCAAGAAGAAAATTGTACTCATATATGTAGTATGCAAGAAGCATTACATGGTTTATCATTTAAAGGATTTTAAATATGATTTTAGCACCAGGTTACAAGAAAGAAGGCTACCAGTGTTTTCTGTAACATGTTTGAATAATTTGAGTAGTAACACTGAAACGTAGCTCTATATGCTGAAGATAAATGAGGTATTTTTCTTTTCCACTATCTGAAGGCTGGATAAACATAGATATTAGCAAGCTCTGTATCTGGGCAAACACTCATATTATATATGTTAACTGCTGTGGTCACTTCCTGTCATTTCGCTTCTTGGGACATCTTTCAAAAATTGTTGAAAGCCATAGCATCTCCAAGGTAGAATGCTTGTCTGTAGTTCAAGTCTACAGTCTTTTCCAGAGACTGTAAAAACTAAAGTTCCAGGCCACTATGAATGTTGGTATAGTACGATTATTTGCTGTTTTGTGGCCATAAGTGCCAAGCATTGGCGAAAAATTAAAAGCGTTTCATTGATATTTGACCATTATTCTATATGACTAAGAGTGAAATATTTTTTATTGGTATGTTTAACAACAATCTTGCAACATAATACCCAAAATCTTTATTTCAAGTGCTCTCTTGATGTCGCAAAAAGTGATCCATGTAAACTATGGTGGCCAGTTCCTGTCACTACCAATGTTGATACTTCTTGCAACATGACATGGTTCCTCATTTCAAGCATTTATATTGTGTAACATTCACCATGATAACAGAATAGTGTGAGTCAGAACACAATTTCATGTAAACAAATGTCTAGTTATGCAATGAAAATAGAACACTGACTTCATCTTCATTATTATCTGATCTGTTAGATACAAAACAAGTGCTTGCTCCAAAAAAAACAGAGGTATGATGGTAAAATCTTGCCAAAACATCATCATTACTTGTGTAACTGCTGACATTTCCACCAAATTACAACATAAAACAACTTTGTTGTCTGCAAAATAAAATACATGTGTAACCAGCAAACCCTAGAGCCGTCTTAGCTCCATAGTAGCGTGTTCACCATCAGATTCTGAGGTCAGGGGTTTGAGTCTGCTTGGTGGAGGCAACTGGATTTTCCAATCCTTTGACTGTGACACTGACAGTAAAACCTGAGGTCCTGTGTCACATAATTAAGGTGTCAGCATATTAAAGAACACTCACTGCTCAAAGACTGTAACATCAGAGTATACCAGTAAGTCAAATGTGTAACCCTTCACCGGCATTTGATGTTGTTGTCATGCATATCAGTGAAATATTCTTAAGTAGGACATAACACAATAATATCATAGCACACAAAACAAGACAGAGAAAACCATCATGAGAGACTGCCCGTCTTTAAAGAACACATACAAAACCATTTTTCAAAATAATGATAATGATAAAACCTGTCATGAGAGAACAACCCTCAATCAAGACCACATTCCTACAGCTACAGAAGATGGAGTCTCATAACAGGATCTACTGTAGTTGGTTGGTTTGTCATATTGTTGTTAAATATCCCACTCAAGAATCTCTCACTTATATGGATATATTATACATGTAGTATTGAATCTAGAAAATGAAAAGGGCACACAATTCCAAAGTGTACCGGTAAAAGGGCACTTTTAACATGTAAAGACTGGTTTTGAGGGCACCTGCACAATAACATGTACTTACATATCCTCCACAAACTCATTTAAAATACCTTTTATTGAATGATAATAGAACACATTTTTTCTTAAGAAACAGAATCATTTAATAATAATAATAGTTTAGTCTATTAGTCCTAAAGGGGCACATCTTTGGTACAAGAAAAGGCATGGTACTGAGAAAAAGGGCATGACATTTCAGAAAAAGGGCATGGCGCAGCACCATGCTATGTTGCTCTAGATTCAACACTACATTACCGATACTAGTGAAGTGTGACAAATCTGGATGATGCCCAGCACTTATGACCATGGAGCAGTGAGAAGGGAACTGAATTTTACTGTCTCATCCAAAGGACAGGAAAAGTCAATCACAGCACGATGTGGATTCAAACCCATGAACTCACAATCAGAAGGTGAACACGCTAACCACTAAACTATGACTTGTATCCACTGTAAAAAAAAAAAAAAAAATCCCATAGTACAAGGTACATAAATACCATCTGATTATCAAAATGAATTTCATAAAGGTTAAAACCTTATATCCACTGTACTGGTCAATGTACATGTACAAGAACAAAAATTAGCTTTATAATTTGCATACACTGAGAGTTCATGTGTAGTACAGAAGAGGAATGTATGTTATACTGATAACAGTATCAACATCTTGACCTTACAAGTGACCTGCTTTGCGATGGATTCAAAAACATTCTTTCAAAATATACATTTAAAGCAATCGGTTATACATGTATTCATGTAAATGCACTGGCAAAATAAAATTGCAAAACATTTCTAAGACATTTAGCATCTCTTGTATTTTTCTTAATGTAGAAGTAGAACTCTACGGTGTTCACTGAAGTACCTGTAGTTGCACCTTGCTTCAAAAGTCAAGAAATACTTTAAGTTCCTTTTTCTCTTAAAGTCTAGATCAACAGTGCTTAATTAATTTTACTGGTTTTTTTTTTACTAATATCTTCATGTCAGTAATCACACAATGTCTGCTAACGTTTTGCAACACTTTTCTATATCTAAAGTAATCACTCTATCTCATTCAACACTTATATTTAGCTCCTTTTTGTAGATAAACTCGCTATGCTGTATTGTACATTGTTATATTATATTTTTCAAGAACCTCTCCAGCTACATGTAGGTCATACCCTGTACAATTTTTTGTTTGCATAGCTTCAGTACCCTTTCCAGGAAATATAGAATATATTGATCATGTT
>JACSZP010037834.1:0-10269 GCA_016161895.1 Pinna nobilis | reverse complement strand
CAGTTTTAGAGTTAATTTCTTTGCAAGTCAAACGGCTATAGATATCACGCCGTTGTCCTTATCATAAATTTTGCTTCCTTACGATATTTGCTTAAATTGATTTTTCTTAATTTCTATGAGTTTCAACGAACAAATAGTGTATTAGTAATGTGGATAGTGACATAAAATTAATTGAATGTATTTAAAGAATCAGTGACAATTATTTTATTGACATGTTTACCTTAACTCCCATTCCGGCTAACACGTCCAGTTCCGACCACCAGTTGATGTTCTGGTCTGTGTAAGAAGGTGGGTGTGGCTCACAATCTCCAATGACAACCAATGCTTTGACAGAATCTTCCGACCAATCCAAAAGTTGAGATTTCCGTAACACCCACTCGTAGCACTGATTATAAGAAAACATAACTGTTCACTTAAAACAGATATTCCATTTCCAAAATAAATTAAGATTTTGAATATCCACTTAATAATATTTAAAGATATATACAACATTAGCATAACAATTAACGATATAATTAAATGTATCTCAGAACCATGAAAAAAAAAACATGAACAACATTGAAATAAAGGGGCATTGAAATAAGTCAGCTTCAAAACTGACAAATTAGGAGATTTAAACTAACCTCTGGGGAATCACCCCCGCACGTAGTAGGTGAATTTTGGGCAAAATCAACGAGACGATCAACGTCTGACGTCAGATCGATTTGTCTGATGACGTAATTGTCGTAGTCAAAGTAGTCACCGTGAGCGATGATACCAATACGTATATTCGGGATGTCTCGGATCAGTCGCTGACAGGTTTCCTTCAGGTTTGTTCGCACCTGAAATAAAAAATATTCTTGACATAGAAATTATTTCAAAAGAAAGAAACCATGATCGAGCTTACGAATTCGTCCTTTTCATTTGTTATCAAATTGATCCCTAAACAGTCGAAAATGTGACGACATTTTATATTCTTCCCTTGACGTTTCAAACTGTTTTCTGAAAATTTCAACTAAGATTGAAAAAAAATAGTTGCGAGGATAGACTTGTCCTTTGATTTTAAATATTTCTATAAATTCTATAAATTTACTTATTTTTATATTTACTCAAAAATCGATTACCATTACTCACCGTATGCAGGTAGGAGGACATACTTCCTGTAGTATCAAACGAGAACACAACCTCAACGTTGCGGCCATCGGCAGCAAAGCTTGAAATAACTGACTGAAAAACAAAACATGTATGAAATTGATTATATGGGAATTCAATTTCTATCTGAAACATAATACAGTATAGCCCAAATTATATACGAATTCTGCCAAATGAAATAAAGAAAATTAATGGACATCGTCACAGCTTGCTTTTGAAGACATAATTAGTCCGTAGTTTAGAGGTGTTGAGGGCGTGTCGCGGGAGGTTCTCATCTAATATATTACACATATGCAAATAGATTTGAATCATTTTATTTTCTTTTTCATTTTGCTGTTGTTGTTGTTTGTTTTGTTTTCTTTTATTTATTTTATTGTGTATCAAGGGGTGTTGGAGGATTTTCTATGATTTACGGTATTACAGCTTCTCCAATCTATGTGAACTTTCAACATGGTCATCTGGTACCTTCATAAGTAGAATTCAAATATTTGAATTTTATTCTTGATCAAATCTGGATTCATGTGTGAAATCAATGCGTTTCGAGATAACAAACAAAAATCTTATTTTATGCTATATTGAAATAAGAATAGAATAAATTTAAAATACAAACCTCTTTTAGCTCATCTGAGGCCTCTTCGGATATTACGCCCTGTGTTGTCTTTGGTGTATCTATAATGGATATAGATAATAAAAATTGTAATCTTTTTCTCCGATTCATGTAGTTTGAATACAATGACATATTTATGGATTTTTTTCTTTTCATATAAGATAATTACAAAATATCAACAACAAAAAAAAAAAAAACGAAGTATAAACAATTAAGAAAAGCTACGGATTTCTTTACTGAAATCTATAAAGGTTCTCTCTCTCTTACCAAAAGAAGGTGTCGTAATTTCTTCAAGCGTCAAAGTTGATTCATCGGTGAGTCCGACGTCGAATAATGGTTTTTCGCTTTTTGGTATCTGATTACCAGACTGTGTCTGTTTAACAAAAAATTTAATTTTAAAAAAGACAAACAAATTAACAAGAAAAACATTAAAAGCAGAGTAAAAGATATCAATTTCTTAAAGCAGCTATTTTTAAGACAGTCCTATGTTCAGTGATAATGCCATACAATTACCTGTTAACATTCATGCGTGCAAACACACATGCCAAATAGATGCACGCACAATAAATACATACAAACATACATACATACATACATAAACTCTTTCAAAAAAGAATTAGGTAAAAAAAACAGACGTAACATTCTGTGCAGGCATTGTCCATACCATATTTTTCAGTTTTGATTTGGTAAAAGTTTTCTTTGACGGAACAATGAGAGGCTTCATTTTACCCGAGAATGTATATAGCCATACGGATGTAAGCTAGTAGCTACGTACCACATCCCGCCTGTATATCTCGTCAATTTAGAATTTGTCAAATCTTTGTCACCAATGAATCATCGACTTTTCGATGTTGCTGACAACAACGATAGGACATAAACAGAAAATGATTTACCTTTAGTTTGTATTTCTTCATCTCGACTCCAAATTCATCCTCTAGCCGTTGAATGATGGCGGAGACGGGTGTGATATTTTGGGTTGTTACGGGTACGCAACTCCCATCGGGTAGTTTGGCGTATAAGGTGATGCATTTCTGAATAACAATCTAGAAAAGAGAAAATTCACATATCATAAATGTGCTCGAGATGAACATCGTTAAATTTAGCCTACAGAAGGTCACGACCAGATTTTCCATAAATCAGAGGTCACCTATGTTTGTTATGTGTTGTTATTTAAAGTAATGTCATGTTTTAATTCTTGAATTCAATCGGATGGGGTATGGTATAGTATGGTATTGATGTTTACCCTTAAGCTTCCAGTGATTGGTTGTTTGTATTGTTGTTTAACGTTCCACTCAAGAATATTTCTCTCATATGGAGACGTCACCGTGTGCCGGTGAAGGTCGACAAATTTTGCCTGTGCTCGGCACTGCTGGTCGTAGAGCAGGGAGGGTTCTTTAACGTGCAAACACCTACTGTGACACGGGGCCTCGGTTTTTACTGTCTCATCCGAAGGGCAGGGACGGCCAACCGCGGAGTGGTTTTACTGCTGTTAAATGACCCATCCAATAATCTTTTACTTAAATGTAGAGATGCTCGTATGCCTATGAAGGGCTATTAATTTGAAATATATGCTCGGCATTTATGGCCATTGATCACTAGGGGTTCTCCGACGTCCCGATACCTAGTGTGACATGGGACCTCAATTCTCACTCTCTCATGCAAAGTGCGTGAAAAATCCATTGATTCTGAACTTTGTTTAAGTCCTTGAGCATAACCTTTGTCAGGAAAAAATATACATGAAAGTAGTATATAAGACTTTAATACAAAAATGACAACATTTTGAAAATTTTCAAACTGATTCAATAATATTAATGTATGTTTTTCTAGGTGTGAGGTGCACTTTATTGGTTCTTAAATCACTCTCTTAAAAAAAATCTAGGGCCAATTACAAAAAACCTTTACGTTAAAAATCACTCCTTATCATAAGTAAGCAAATTTCGGTTTATCATATTTTGTAAATTTTACGATAAAATTGCCATGAATCTAATTAATATGAATAATGTAAATCAGATATTGACCACAATTATTAAATTAAAGTTGCGAATAAATCATTATCAAACTTCATGCGTATACGACTTGCGACTGAATTTTAATAACAAGATTTTAGTTTTCTTTTTTGTGAAAAAGACCGCTGGTTTTAATGCTTGTAAGTTTTACAGACTTTTTATATAATTGCAAAGTTTTGACCAATTTCGAGCAATATCATGTCAGTCAATATGAAGCAGACATAAGAAAAATTCACATATTCTGATGCCATATGATGCATGTCCTATAAAGGTCTTGTCCTGAACACAACAGGGAACAAACCATTTAAGGTCCTGCTCTATACTAGCCATGCGAAAACGCTACGAAATAAGGTTATTGTATTACAATTATACTAAAATTAATCATTTGGACATTATCATCTTTGATCAAAAATTAAACTGCCATGGGATGGGGAGAAATCTGTTTATTTTTATTTTGTTTTCTTAGAATATGGACATTTCTCCAGATCACGACATGATGACAAAACTTAACTACAGATAGAGTATATCTTTGGGGCCAATACACAATAGTAAACAAAAATACAGTCTTAACTGTTTAAGAGGACGTGCAAGGGAAGAAGGGAAGTAGAAAATAGATCACTTATGGAAGGTGGTAACTTAATTCAAGTTATATATATATATATATATATATATAGAGAGAGAGAGAGAGAGAGAGAGAGAGAGAGAGAGAGAGAGAGAGAGAAGCCATTTTGGGAAACACACATTTATATATTTAGGTCACACTTGATATATATTTTCTTAACCCGGTCGCTGAGGCAGGGTAGACTATGTGTTAAATTCATGAAGCTTATTGATTTGATTACGGGTAAGGCATGCAAACATGGGACGCTGAGTCCTTCTGAACACCTGGTCCTATTCTATTAGGGATTGTGATTCATTATCCTCGCTCAGACCGCCATTATTCCAAATTTGCCGTGTTCTTTGGAATTTGAGTTTCGGATAGCCATTGATATAACCTCAATTCAATTATCCACATTATACTAATTTATCAGATTTATAGCACACGAGATCACCACGTGCACCTGATATGTCAATTTTTGATCGCATCTCCGAAAAGTTTGTATCACGAAAGACAATTCTATCTAAAAAAAACCTACAGGTAGGTAGTGCAAGGAGAAGTTCTGAAAATCAAACAATTTCCGTTGAGTGTGGTGTCCTTCACACATGACTGCGGCCAAATGTTATAAAAAATAACGGCCATTTTTAAAATGTTCAAAATGGCTCCAAAAATAAAATTAATGTCATATTTCACAATAGTTTAATTTCCAATAAAATTTGCTTGTTTCGTCGATATTCTAAGATAGGACTACTGTTTTTAGTAAAAAAGTCATACCTTCCTTGATTCTCCGGGACGTCGCCAAGAGTAGTGCAACGGTCAGCTCGGCCGTAGCGTTGGTCAGTACATCCGGAGTGTAGCCGACTGGTATATTTCTTTTTTTACAGGCGTTCAGGTCTATATGATCATAGCCGACTGACATTGTCCCAATGCATTTCAGCTGTGGACCTGAAAATAAAGTAAGAACAAGTAATGCAGAAATCAATGCAAAACAGATCCAGTCGAAAATGTATTCTTCCCCTCCTCCTCCTCCTCCTCATCATCATCATAATCATCAGAAGTCATGGTATAACACCATTACATAATATCATCAGGGGGCTGTAGTCGAGTGGTTAACGTGTTCGACTGCCAATCAACTGAGGGTCCGGGGATCGAATCCGCGTAGCGCCACACTGTGGTTGGCCGTCCCTGTCTTTCGGATGAGACAATAAAAACCGACGTCCCGCGTCACAGTAAGTGTTGGCACGTTAAAGAACCCTTCCTGCCCTACGGCCAGCAGTGCCGGGCATAGGCAAAATTTGTCACCCTTCACCGGCACACGGTGACGTCTCAAAATGAATGAAATATTCTTGAGTGGGACGTTAAACAACAATTCAATACAATTTTAAATATTATCATTGTAATAATTATTATCATTATAACCATCATCATTATTATCGTCATCATTGCTTTTATTAAGAGCCA
This sequence comes from Pinna nobilis, assembly GCA_016161895.1. Taxonomy (NCBI): domain Eukaryota; kingdom Metazoa; phylum Mollusca; class Bivalvia; order Pterioida; family Pinnidae; genus Pinna; species Pinna nobilis. Next base: position 4,466 of record JACSZP010037834.1, on the reverse strand, counting down.
CAACAGTTCCGATGTAGCCCCGATGATCACCTTCAGAACATATGGTCGCGGGTTCGATCCCGCTCGTTGGAAGTGGCTTTTTTCCAGTCTTTCGGACGAGTGTAAAAATAACGTGTAACAATAGGTGTTGGCACGTTAAAGACACATCCTCTCTGCTAAAGGATCGTAAGTGTCGAGCAGGGGTCAAATTTATGGTTCTTCAAAGGTATACGGTGACATCTCTAAATGAGAAAGTTATTGATTTTGATAGGTTAACAACAATTCAGCCGAGCGACAACAAAAAATAAATTGTGACCACCATTACTTCTTAATGACATTTCCTTCTCGCATGAAAAACAGGCCCAACGGAAGCAATTTGACTTTCAAGGGGGGGACTAACATGCAAAACCCCATGGAAGACTGAGGGGCCAGGTCCCCTGGACGTTGGTTTAATTTATCATTTTCTGGTTAGAAGCTGAACCTGACATACCACTGCAAAGTTGTAAGAAAGACGAATTCCCCACCTAAATTAATCAGATTTGAAAGTAGCAGTACACCAATGGTGAAAAAAACAAATGATTTTGATATCTTTTAAAATGCAGCGCTCTTTTTTTTCTGTTTTTCTTTTTTTACAAGAAGCGATGTAAGTAATGTTCAATGTTTATTTAGTTATTGAAATGACTGTTATCAATTTGACATAGCCTCGTCTCCTTGTATTCTCATCATAACTAGATATACATTTGTACCAGATACCGAATTTCAAGGCGTTAATTAACTTCCGTACGTTTAATCAGAAGGTACAGGGGACTCCATGGCCGAGTGGTTAGCGTATTCGACTGCGAATCGAAAGATCCGCGTTCGAGCCGCGTCAGCGGAGGTTGGCCGTCCCTGTCTTTCGGATGAGACAGTGAAAACCGAGGTCCCGTGTCACAGCAGGTGTTGGCACGTTAAAGAACCCTCCCTGCTCTACGACAAGCAGTGCCAAGCATAGGTAAAATTTGTAGCCCTTCACAGGCACACTTTCAATCACAATTACGCGTTGATGGACAATTTTAAAAGACTGAAACTGATCCTTCTTGCTCGGATTGTGTTCAACGCAGCCATGTATTATGTCCATCCAAAGATTTGTACTGTACAAAGATTAGAAGTTTTATATAGAACCCGTACTCTATATAGTTAGGACTAAGGTTATTATTTTCGGTCATTTATCATAACTGAAATTTGTCTAAATAAACCGTTTCTGTAGCGTCATATATTTCTTGCTTCAAAAATGACAGTGCAATTTGATAAATGTACATGTAGTTTAACAAGGAGATTTTCTCGACGCGGGGTCGTTTCTCAACGTTAAAAGTTAGACCCTTCCTCTACTGACAAATTTTCAAATTTATTATTTTATATCTAATAGTCCCACTATTCTAGATCTGAACGTGTACTTTTGAGTATTTGACATAAAGATTGAAGTAGCATATAGCCCTAAGCAAGGGTGAATAACATTATTTACTCAATCTACATAAATATGCGCTCCAGCAGAAAAAGACCGGTAGGAGCCAATTAAGTATTTTGATACGCCCCCTCTACACTTACCCTACAATCATCACAGTTTCCGACCTAGCATCCATGCACTTATACAAAAACCAATGATCACTGAGTTTTACCTGCCGCATTCAGTACCTCTTCGTCAATCTTATCCGTCAGAAGGCAAAATAAAGCATCCTTTCCTGTAATGTTCTTGATGAGTTCTTCCCGGGGAACGGGCTCCTCGCTATCCCATTGGGAAATTTCACAGTGAGTGGAAAGTACATTGATTCCGTCGACGGGCACTCGCCGTGTCACGTAGACTTTGGGTTTTGCCTTTTCAGCCATGACTCCAGATCGGTACAGCGGCCTTGGTTTGTGTATACACCTAACATTCAACGGTGCATGCCATATTTGTTGGTGAATATGGTGTACAAAGTTCAACTTATGGACAAGTTTCGCCAGCATGCTACATGTATTTACATTTTGTACTTAAAGGGGAATAACTCGCGGTAATAGAGTGGCATATATAAACGTTAAAACCATTACAGGTTCACGCATGCCCGTACCATTCAGACTTTCATTTTTGCAATTGCACGTGAAAAAGCGCACGCACGGATCCAGGATTTTTTTCCAGGGAGGTCGATATTTTTCAGGGAGGGGGGGTGGGGGTGTCCAACTTGTAAAAAGGAAAAACCTATCCCTGTGAAAATGAGAATTTAAGCATAATTGACCTAAATTGATATTGATGCCCGAACCGTCGACCTTTTTGTACGACGGTATACATCAATACATGTGTTCTACCATAACTACGACGTAAAATCTATGTGCTTCCACAACTACATGCACAACGCATGCACGAATCTAAAGGAGATCCAGGCCCCCTGGGGATTTGTAACATATATACAAATATCGGTCAATTATGCTTAGATTTTCATTTTGACAGGGATAGGTTCTTCCTTCTTACAAATTGGACCCCCTGGAAAATATCGACCCCCTCCCCCTTGGAAAAAAATCCTGGATCCGCGCATGCAACGTGTGTGCTATCACAACCGCGCGATGTATCCATACAAGTGAGTGGGTCTTTAAACAACAATACGATAAAGTACACTACCAGTACAGCTCTGGGGTAGCCTACGAACTAACCAGCCTAGTAAATATACTATAGAGGCTGTACAGAACGCCGAAACTGGTAAGAATTTTTGCGACGCCCGAGCACGTCGTTCATCCAACCCCGTCTTCCATGACTGAAATACCACTGTTGAGGAAATAACTAGCAATTAACATTTTAATCTTGTCCTAGATAGTTCCCCAGTTCCGCCCTGTGGCTTGCATTGGGAATCATCGATGTACGTGCTACTCACGTAGGCTAGATAAGAGTGCATGCATAGGCCTACAACCTGCAGATATTGCTATGAGTTACTGAACTCCATGATTTACAGAGAAATACTGAAATTTTTCAATTTTCAAGGTAAGAAAATGATCTATAAAAGAAATTGAGTTAGAGTTTTTGACCTATCACGTGTTTTATTTAACTATAGATATTTCAAAATTTTATCAGTTAATGTTTAGGCCTACCTGAATTAGACTAAAAAATGAATAGGCAAGCACTGTGACATGACCTTATCCTTAAGGTTATCAAGAGGTGATAAAAACGGTAGGCTTATCAGTTTAATTGCTTACACGTCGAGAAAATATGAGTTGCGTAAGTGCTGGAAAACTCAACATGAATGCATTAAAGAACATTGGTTTTGAGGTGAGAGTTACTAAAAATGGGGAAGTATTATTATTTAATAACATACTTTGCTTTCAGAATAACAAATCTGGTGATAGTAATATAAAACCATGTGCTGACGTGTAGTGTTAGACACGTGTGTATACAAACGCTACAGGGGCCTCTGTGGCCGAGTGGTTAGCGTGTTCGACTTCGAGTCGAGGGGTCCGGTTCGATTCCCGCAGCGCCACTCCGCGGTTGGCCGTCCCTGTCTTTCGGATGAGACAGTAAAAACCCAGGTCCCGTGTCACAGTAGGTGTTGGCACGTTAAAGAACCCTCCTTGCTCTACGGCCAACAGTGCCGAGCACAGGCAAAATTTGTCGCCCTTCACCGGCACGCGGTGACGTCTCCATATGAGTGAAATATTCTTGAGTGGGACGTTAAACAACAACGCAACAAATACAAAAACTACAAAAATTTCAGCTTACGCAACCTTCAGTATTTCAGATGGAATCCCGATCCCGACAATTGCGATGGAGGACGCATCTTGTACTTATATTTCGTTCTTTCATCAAATGGCCACCTGAAAGCGGCAAGGGTTATAGTAACAGTCCATACCAACAACTTGAAGGTGCATGACTAAAAATATGAAGTGAAACGTACATAACAAGTCAAGTAATGCACAGAACCACTTTTGATATATGTATAAGTGAAAGATGCAAATATATAAAACAATAAGATATTATAGAAAAAAAATCTTCCTATTTTAATATCAACATATTAACTACGTAAAGTTGTATCAATACCTTCTTAATTTAAACCATGTGTTCTGAATATTTTCTCGATTATTTTGATGCCAATTTTATAATATAAAGTAAGTGTTGATCTAAGTTGATTCAATAAAAAACTTTCATAAAGAAGGCAAGTATTTCTAGTTCTTGGCAATTGAAAATAACCACTGCAAGACTATTTAAACAAATTTGTTATGTTTCTTTCGATCAGCTGATCAATCTGTTGACTTGAGATTCGTACAATGCCGGAGCTGTAGGCTAGTTTCTATGACAACAAACTCGAGCTCCTCACTAAAAATTGGCTGTAGTATTATCAGCTTCATCGATGTCATCATTGAAAAACAACTCCTCGGCTGTGGGAATCTTAAATGTCTACGCATAACCTCGACATGATGAGAAAGCCGCAGATCTTAACCAATAACTGTGACGTAGCCAGCAGACGAACACAATCAGAACAAAATGACGG
>JACSZP010037833.1:0-13558 GCA_016161895.1 Pinna nobilis | reverse complement strand
TTAATTTCCTTCATTTTCCCAGTGTTTGCGGATACCAAATGCGGCTGGTTGTTGATAGTAAAATACTCCAACTTTCCGGGTTGATAAAACGAATACACATTATGCCGCTGCAGATTGACTGAAACCAAGTACACATTTAAGGCGCATCAATACGTATGCACATACAGTGTAATGTTTGTTAAATACTTGTGAGATTTGATGAAAAAGATACAGACAACAGATTCCTGCCACATGGTGCCCGTATCTAGAATTAGCAAACTTACAGATTTTGAAAATGTGTGTTCATTTTGCAGAATAGTTAAATGTCCCGAACTGTAAATTACGGGCATATAAAATGTGAAGATAATCATGGTTCGTCGTTGACCTAACTTTTCAAATTATTCCTTGACTGGTCAAGAGCCTTTAACCCTTTCAACACTATAGACCGAAATGTACTGGTCTAAGACAATAGAAAAGGGCAAACCATTCTGATACCTGGGGTTAAAAGGGTTAAACATGCATGCTTGCCAATAACAGCGCAGTGACCTTCAGAAGAAAGTCACTGCGTATTAGGTGTGATATGTTTACAGCATAGACCGGTGATAATGGTGTATCACTCCGTGAAGAAGCTCGTGCTACAGGGGTTAAATAAGTCAAGTTTGTCATAGAGCGAGGTTACCTTTTCTGATATATATGTTTTTTTGTTTTGTTTTTGTTTTTGTTTCCATACTCCTGGAAAAGATACTTTTAGGGTGATCCGCGAATGCAAGATTGTTATCTGACAACAAATTATTTATATATCTGTAAGTTAAATCGAAGGAATAATTGCTTTTTTTGGCGGGAGTGAATGTTAGATGGATTAAGATTCATACGAGTAAAGAATGGTAGTAGAAGTCAAAAGGGAGTGGTTTATAATTGGTACCCATTGAAATCCCCAACATTTGTTGGAAGTCCTTCCCTCTAAACATCACAAAACGTGTTGAATAAGAATTTAGATTACAATAACTAATTCTATTTGACTTATTCAGCATATTAACATTGCCATGACTATGTCCAATATTGCAGACTCAATATCTTTGACAGTTTTCCTCGTAATCATCTACTTACTCGTCAAATCAAACCACATGTATTTCATTGTGTATTGAAATGCTTTTCACAAAATGGACCGAAATAAAATTAATTGTCTTAAAAAGCGGAAGTAGAAGATAACAAGGGGCATGCCAAATTTAGAAATCAATGTCAGGCAACACCATGGCTAAAAAAGGATAAAACCATAAACAGTGATCCACATATCACTTAAAACATAAAATATAGTAACACAAACTCCACTAAACACGGAGCTGAGTTCAGGTACCCCGCAAGGGTAGGCAACTCCTGCTTCACGCTTGGTAATTTGATTTATCTATATTTGATATGTTATTCAATCATAAATTATCAGGCTTTAATCCTTTACTCCACTTATTTAGGGTACAGGTGAATCCGGATATGTTTGCATCGAAAGCGGGATGAACAAATTAACAGTTTCCAAATTATCTGGGTGAATATAAGAACAATGTACTGTAAATCCAGTAATATTCGCGAGAATTTTATTTTGGCGCTATTACACGAGAGAACTTACTCGCAAAAATTAAAATATACTAACCTGATATTAAACATGCATCAAACAAATACAAACTTCTAACTTATATTCGAACGCGCGAAAATATAGTATTGCGAATAATTATATGACCATTGATTCGCTAAAATAAAGTTCCGCGAAAATTTCTGGATTTACAGTATATTAGCAGGGAATTAAAATCATATCATATTAAGCAGGATCTCGGTATATCACTGAGGGTTCAATGTAACTGGGGTTCACTGTACAATCTAAAACACTTATTGATATTCTTAATACATACCACCATCATCATCGCTTGCATCCATATCAAATGAAACCCAATTTTTCGATTTAAGGGATTGCAGCTTTTCGATTTTGGGAGGAAACGACGCTAGGTTGATGACTGCAATGGCATTGTTTTCCTGAAAAAAGAGTTTGTCTAATCAATCGATCCTTTGCCTAGTTTTTATTTCATCGTTTGATGCAGTTAGGAACTGTTCCGTAATCCTGAAAAAGTATTTTTGACGAGAGTACAGATGAGAGAATGGGTACCATTATATCTATAACACATGATTCGAATGCCCCAAATGCACAACTGTGGATCCAGAAATTTTGGCGGAACCTTATTTTTGTGAATCAGTAGTTACCCAATTATTAGCGACACTATATTTCACACGTGTTTATGTTATGTATTATAGTTTATGTTGTATGGTACATGTAAATTCCAGGTGAGTATATCATGAGAACTTTATTTTCGCGAGGAAGTGCTTTCGCGCAATAACGCGAAAATAAAATTCTCGAAAATAAACCTGGTTTTACAGTATTCTTAGTTGTACCTCAAGGAACACTTTTTATAATTCAGCACATTCTGTCACGTTTCCTGAATGTAGTAGAACTTCACATGAAAACTATGTGTTCGGTATATATTTCTCTCAATACACTATTAATTTGAGGTTAATTTTTCAACCTAGTATCCAAAGATTTCAACGTGAACTAATCTTTCCGCGTCATTTGCATATGACAGCATAACCCAAGGTATAGTGGCAAGCGTTGGTTTGAGACGTTCCATATATCTTACAGAGTCGACATGACGCCATGGTAGTTTTCCCGCCTTCTGACCGGCAGGTGATAGGTTGGAAGTCACGTGACGGGAGTGCTTAACTTTTCTTATCCATTGGATGAGACAGTAAAACCTGAGAACTAAAGTAAAAGCAAAACTTCGGCATGTTTAATTACCTCCACTGCTCCATGATACAAAGTACAAATGGACCTGGTCAAAATAATTGTCCCTTCATTATTAATACGTGACGTTTCCATATAAGTGAAAGGGTGGGTGAGTGTTAAAACAAAAAGAAAATAAATAGGAACCTTTCCAACAAAGGGAAAAGTCCTTAGCATAGGCGTTACTGAATCTTCGTGATATCTTAATAATGAATAACAAGACTCGATATCTGAATGAGATTATGTTGAGAGTGATTTAATATAGCAATACGACCAACAAAGATGAACGACTTATCCTGTTTTGCTTACCTGTAAAGAAACATATGCGTATCTGTCATCATCACTTATTGTAACAGATTCCGGTTCTAAGTCATCAGACAAGGTGTTACGTATTCCAGCAATATGGTCCCCTCTATAGACATAGCGAACACCATTCCGTACAAAATCCTCTGCGCTGAAATATTGAGATAACATAAAATGTTACAATTGTACAGCCACAGCCGAATAGAGGTCGCCGTGGCCTAGTGATCAGCGTGTTCGACTTCTAATCGTGAGATTTAACGTTAAAGATCCCTCCCTCTTCTGCGGCCAGAAGTGTCGCCCTTCATAGACACACACTAACGTTTTCATATAAGTGAAACATTCTTGAGTTGGATGTTTTACAATAATTTAACCTATCACCAATTCAAACCCGGTTATATCAAAGCCAAAAGTAATGATATATTCTTTCAAATAAAGAGGGTTTTCAAAATAACTGGGTAAAGATAATAATAATAATAATAATAATAATAATAATAGCAAAACGTATACGTTTGCGTCAGAAAGATCCTTAAAAGATTATACATATGCTCGTTATCCTGTATGTATGCCGTTACTAAATGCCCACACGCAGAAAACCGAGACTTAGACGAACATAAAGTAACAATATTAACCACCTGTCGATAATCACGTGTGCAATAGATTATAGATTATATGGAATAATTTAATAGAACAGAAAAGAATGAAAATGAATTTGATAGGCTTCCGTTAATTCAAAGAAAAAAATAATAAATAAAAACCACTGCACAGCTACAACACTTACTTTGCAGTCAAAGTGGCGAAATTCAATCGCGATGTTCCATAGGAACCGTCAAGATATCTTCGTAATATATCAATTTCAGCAGGTGGGTCTTTGAATTGATCGTTTACCATCCCAGGTATTCCTTCATTAGCGACAACCAGCCTTCCACAGTCGGATGTGAATTTTGCGGACTTTGGATATGAACCAACTAGAATTCAGAATGACAAAATACTCATGTACAAAATTTAATTGTTTCCCTGGTGCATTTATTTGCGGATTATTATTTAAGTCTGGCTTCTTTATAACGTTAGGGGTCGTGAGTCGAAATGACGTTTAAGGGCATTGGATGCGGAATTGAAATACTATATACATTGTATTGACTACTAGTTTGTATTAGCGCCACGCCATTCACACTTTTAATTTCTTTTTATAAATCTAGACTGGTTGCAAAGACTGGTGCAAAGAAATTTCCCTTATGGGTTTTAACTATTGTGACAATCACGAGTCTTTCTTTCGAACTTTATATAGATTACATATACCCCAATTTTTCTAGAAAAACAGATAATTGGAAAATTTTCAACCAGTAAAAATTGTATAGAATTTCCCATTCTTCTGCTCTGCAAAGTAAACCAATCAAACTTTATAGGACAGTGCTGGAATAAAAAAAAAAGTGAAGAAAATTGATAAATTCAACTAACCGGATATTCGTCCTGTTTTCACAAGCGAAGTGCTAAGTTTTGTTGCTGGCACAAAGAATTCAACATGACCTTCTGACACAATGTCATAGCTGGTCAGGGTTACTGCTATTGTATCCTCACATGCTACGACGTCCGTTATAACGCCGTCTCTGGCATCCGAAAATCTATGCCAAAAAAGAATTTTCGGTGAAACGGGATCGTCCATGCTTATCACGTGTAGCAGCTTTTCAGAATTCCCGGCTGTCAATATAAATAAAAAAAATGCAAGAGGAATAATCTTCTATCAAATCAACATTGATCACTAAATCATTAAATCATCAATCATATTCTTCATTCAGGGTAAAAGGAAAATTCACATGAGCCAGTTAACTTGACCCTGATCTGATAATATTGCAGTTAAACATATTAAGTTTTGAATTTAACATGGTTTTGAAAATAAATAAATGAATGAATAAATAAATAAATAAATAAATAAATAAATAAATAAAATAAATAGGAATAAAGTGTTCATGTATTATACGCACGAATCTCTACCTCCTATTAACCTGGTCCTTGAATGAATGGGTAAATAAAAAGATAAAGGTAACGAGCAGTGATCGATCTCATTATTCCTACAAAAATAGCAAAATAAGGAGTTGGGCAAACACGGACCCCTGGATACGCCAGAGGTGGAATCAGGTGCTTAGGAGAAGTAATCATCCCCTGTTGACCGGCCACACCCGCCATGAGCCCTTTGTCTTTATCAGGTAAACGGAGTAATCCGTAGTCAAAATCAGTGTGTTAAAACCGATCTAACAACAGTTACGGAACAGGTTAGACAGCTTTCGACCCAATGATAGGCCGTATCGGCACCAGATTATTATACTGACCGTAGAATTTACGAAAAGCGGACTTTAAACCAGAGAGTTGAAACCCCTGTAGCATCAACTTGTTTGTCAGTAGCCTACCTCGATTTAAAAACTGGCCATACGCTGAACAAGCTCTAGCGTGTCGAATCAGCTGAGAGACATTAACCCCATATGCAGGCGAGGATGGAATATTGCTACACAAAGCTGGGAAGTTGACAATGATGAAACTGAAGTAATCCCGTTTATCATTAAGTTGAGTTGTTAGTTTACCGTTAAGGACTATTTTCGGTAAAATATCCAAAGCAGACGTAGAAGACTGTAGTGTATGTAAGTCGTTTGGTGTACCAGAATGATAAATATCCATGGCGAGCACTCTTGAAAATGTTGGCTTGGTCACGACAACGGCTCCATACATGATGCGATATTCTAGAGCACGAGTTTCCTATCAGGATTTCCTTGATAGAGGGTTTGTTTCTGACAAAGAAGTTACTTAACCAAGGGTTCCAAATGATTAAATTAGTCATCACTTCGAAAGATTTATGGTCGCCATAATATTAGTTATATGGTGTGCAGTTGACCGAATATGATATATACGTGATTAGTAAATTTCATATGAGTCGAGAGCGTCTCGTATATGTCTATCACCAATTGTGACTTATTCCCGTATCCGAAAATACGTGACACGACGGTTGCCGCGCCTGAACCAGGAGTTACTTACCCTCCCAGAGCACCTGAATTCATTTTAATAAGCTAATGAAATAATAACATGCATACTCACAAGCTACATATAGAATTCTATTGCTGTTATGATACGCCGCTTGCTGAGCAGCACTTTGGAATAATGCGTACTGCGGTCTGGGATTATCATCACTTACGTACGAGTACGGGAGCTTGGTATAACTCATCTTTCGCAGTCCTATTGCGGCAAATGACTGCGATATTAAAGCCAGGAAAAAGAGCCGCCCCATTTGATGCTGAAAATCATGAGAATTTCTGCAATTGACAATTTACTTTTTATTCGAATGGATTAGATTTGTACAACGGGAATACAGAGAGAGAGAGAGAGAGAGAGAGAGAGAGAGAGAGAGAGAGAGATAAAGAGATGAAGAGAGAGAGATGCTGGATATGTATTACTTGTATATCTATGATACTTTTATTATCATTATTGTCATTGATTTGGCAATAAAAGTATTAAGAATCTATCCTTTTTTTTAAAAAAATTATATGACATATAAATGAATTTATTTTTATTGAATGCTGATATATTGAAATTCCGCTTTATCCGTTAATCAGGCGTTTTAAAATACAGAGAAGTTCTCCCCATACATTGATATGTTAGAAAATATACTTGTAATTCTTTCGCATCAAAAATTAATTTTCATATACTCAGTGATTGGTCAACTTTTGAACTACAAATGTACATTCGTTGCTATGTTTACAAAATTTCAATTTAAGTCACCCTGTATATTACTTCCTAGCAATAACTATTGAATTTACTTCTATTAAGGGCAAAATAACTGTTTAAAGTATCAAAAGATAAGATGGCATTTAATAACACTTTTCGTTTCTAACCTGTGTTGTATAGAAAATTTCATATCTTATCAGTTATATATCGGATGAAATAAGTAAATGTATAAAGTTAGCTAGATGAGCCTTTTTTCACCCTTACAGCACGTTTTGTGACAACTATTGATCATTTTCATATGGTGTAAGAGTTGTGTGCTTACAATATTCCCTTTAATTTTCGGAAATAGAAATCAATTAGATGTACAATCTAACCTGTTTTGAGAGACTGTCCAAGGGAAGGAGCATACAATTGTCACATATGACAGGTGGTCTCTTAATTCAGGTGATTTATATAGGAAAAACCATTTTGGGAACCACTCATTTAGGTCACATAAGACAGGTTTTCCTTTAATTCAGTGGGTCACTAAGGTAGGTTAGACTGTATTTTCCTTGTCCCTGGTCAAAGAGTGGTGCTTAATCATCCAAGGCACCTGCTTTCACCCCTGAAGTTAGGTGTTTGTCATGTGTAGACCGAATTTGTATATTGTCTTATATACTAATGTTGTGTAACCTCGCAAAAAGACCCTATCAATTACAGGACCACCTCGCAATAAAGACAATAAAAACTCAGTCTTGTCTGGTTATTAATCTTCCAGTCTGTTTCGAACTTACTTAGGAGATCGCTCACAAATCAGGTCAATTTTAGTCACCTGGACGGTCTTGATAGCGCAGTTCCACTGTAGTGACTATGTATCTATCGTTTTATATTATTGAACCTATATTTTGATTATTCTTATTCAATTTTGCATTATTTTTTTCAATATCAATTTTAGTGTTGTTGTTTTACGCCCCATTCGAGAATAATGTTTTACTCGTACTGAGATATCTATGAATGTATTCTCTGCCTGGTAATTCCGACCTTTGTGTAGGCTTTATCTTACCAAAATCAACTGTGAAACTGGGCCTCAGATTTAAGGTCCAATTCAACTGATACAAATAATGAAAAAAACATTTATACATATGAAATATCCATCGAAAAGGTTTTGGCAGAGTGAAGGACGGTTTCCAGTGGAGCGAAAAACGTTTTGAAAAAATACAGAGATATTTGCATACTAATCCAGAGCGTTATCTGAAATACATTGTCAAGACACTGTATATTCAAAATATGGAAAGTTTATTAGGTTCCTTGTTGATAAGAACTGGTCTTATATTATGTCTAGGTTATAGATATTTAATGTACTGGAACACGAGTAGGCAGGAAATAATGTGTATATAAGATTCATACTTAGGGGACATTAACGTTTCAGCTGATATTGACCTAAAACTCTTATAAGTGCATCATAAACAATCTAGATTTCGTTTCTTTGCTGCCAAGTTGTCATTGGTCTTGAAATATTAGCAAATCGTCATAGCTAGGGTTTATAGAGATGTTTTTGTTTGTTTGTATATTTTTGTTTTGTTTTGTTTGCTTGTTTTTTTTTTTTTTTTTGCTTCACGCTACACTCGACAATCTTTCAGTCATATGGTGACGGCCAGTTTTTATTGGAAGAGGGGAGAGCCCGGTTAAAATGTTCCTGGGAAGATACCAAAGGCGATCCGCATTATAGAAATGTAAAACTACCTTAAAATAACAAAATTAGCTGATCAATTTTTTCGTCTTTTTAATCTATGGGGAAAAGGTAATTATAAAAGATTGTCCAATATTTTGAAACTTTGTCACATATTTCTGCACGTGAATATTTAAATTAAATCTGTATTTTCGGTATGACATGATTAATAAAACACAGCGACGTATCTCTGTTCGGATAGTCATTTTCATTTGGCAGGTCGTTAAGCTTTCAAGGTGAAAAATTGACCAGAGGAGCACGTCCCTGCATACCCTTTAATGAAAACGCTAAACACAGAAAAAGACGTGATATTGCCACTCTCGAACAAATTTTGTTATAATATAAATCAATATTGTAAAGTCTGTTATAAAGGAAAGGACATTCATATATAAACTTTCTTTTAGTTTTAGTGTTTCTTTTCGGATTACAACACTGATGTTTCACTATACAGTGACTTAGGTGTTTTGTTGTGTTAGCGCCTTATGTTTCTTCCTGAATTAGATATATAGTCATGATAAACTTTCAATAACAATCTCATAGACTATGAGACGAAGAAAAAAACCCAAATCTGTCATTATGCAGCAGTACGGATTGATATAATCTTATACATGGGTGCCGGTGTGATTACTGGACAGGGAAATCCCAACCCGAGTGGTAAACATATGTTTGTCCAATCGCAGGATTTCCCTCGGATTGGACTTTCAGATTCTTATCAAGAAGGTTTAGATTTTCTTTTCCACTCAACACATCCATGTTTATTTCTTTTTCTCTCACACTTCCATGACTAGAATGCATTAACACACGGAACTTGGTATAATGTTCAGCCATGAAATTCCTATATGTGACGCCATAGCGCATGCGAGCTGTAGTTCCCTTTGAAAAGACATCGTTATCTATTTAAGGATAAACATTGTCTGGCCAAGTGTGGGAGAAAACTAAGTGCAGTACATGAGCGCAACCTGCTCATTTCAAAGCATACATGTCAAGGGAACGAGTCCCAGTCTCAAAAGAATTGGTTCTACCCTGCTAATTGCATAAGTCAGTAAACATAAATTTATCGTGCCACAGGATGTCTTTGTTTCCCTTAAATGAATAGCTCCGAATGCCGGTACTCAATAACGGTTCCATGTAGGCAAATTATTCCTTAGCGAGACGTACACTTAAGCAAAGCATCATGATTTGTGAACTACATGAAATGTAACCCATCCCGAAGAAACCTGAAAGGACAGACGAAGTGTATTGCTTGACAAAACTTTTTTCGTTTGGAAGTCATCGTCATCCTTCTATGGTTTAGGATTGATGAAATGTAGGGCAACCAAAATGTAGTGTGTTGCACAACTGAGATGATGTGATGAAGAGTTGAAACGATGAATGCAAAACGTCTTGATCATAAATATTGTTGTCTTCTTGTTTAGCGTCCCACTTTAAAATTTTTCACATATTTGGAGACGTCACCGTGTGTCGTTGAAGGGCGATAATTTTGCCTTTTCCCAGCACTTATGGCCGTATAGTGGTTATGGTTTCTTTAACGTGTTAACACTTACTGTGACATTGGACCTCGGTTTTTACTGTCTCATCCGAAAGACAGGGACGGCCAACCGTATATTGGCTCCGGTTGGAAACAAGGACCTCTCGATTCAAAGTCGAACCCGCATACCATGTCCTAACTAAGTCATGATCATAAAATAGATATTTCCTAGAAGAACAAGTTTCCATGTAATCATCTCAGAAAAATATCTAAACCTAGGTTGAAGCAAGCAAATTTTCAAATGCTACAGAACTATTTACATACCAACATTGTTCCTGTATTGGCTCAACTTATCTTTATTCCTTACACAATAGAAGCAATGTCGACCGAAAAGTTTATCATTTGGGTTAAAAGTCAAGTTTATCAGGAGACATATTCTCATATAAACGGTATAAAGGATTAAATTGCAAACAAGCCTATTCACCTAATTAAACGAATGACAAAATAATTCATATTTTTTTTGCAGAAATTAAATTAAAAACAAAAAAGAAAATAATCATAAAAACATAAAATTTTGATAATAAATTGCATGGTCAAGTCACGATTCGTTCATGAGACAATATATATCTTTAATTTTCTTAATCGTAAATTTAAATAGGACGTCGTTACCGGTCAACAGGGAATACTTACGCTACGACACTTGATCAAACGTTTGAGTTTCCGGAGGTCAGTATTTTTACTATGTTAATTGAATTTGTCGATTGTGTCATAACAAAAGATCAATCTTACATGTTATTTCATATACCACACTGGTGCAATTTTTCATATGTTTAATTGTATGAGAAGAAGTTTTCTTATGGATTCTATTCAGTTTCATCCGATACACGGGAAACTGGTCATGCTACAACTTAAGGCTTTTCCGCACGAACTTCCGATTTTAGGAAGGGCATGCTACCATATGTTATAAAGGCACCAAACACGGTTCGTTTATCTTTTTTATTATTTTGTTTTTCGCGAGTAATGGGGTAAAAAGGCAACACAGCTAGATAGATAAGAACTACTAGTACTAAGGAATATCTTAACGTCAGAGACAAAGAAACACCTTTATTTTCAATATTTTATGCATTTATAAATTCATAAATACTTAGAGAACCAGTAGCGTCTCCGACAACATATAATAAATCGGTTCTTGTACCACTTTTATCGGCTTCGATGAACCTGAAAGAAATGAAGATATAGTCAGGCTAATACAGTCGAAACCGGTTATATTGAAACCGAAGGCGGAATGAATGTTTCCTTCAAATAAAGAGTTTTCGAAATAACTGGCTGAAAAAGTAATAAAGTAATTAAGTCCGGGAATCAAAATCATTCAAAATTAAGAGAGATCCAAACATCAGGGACTAAGTTAACTGGGTCCAACTGTAATTAGGTCATTGAACCTTTTTTCCTATGTAAATATCGATAGTTATACAACGTACATGTACAATGTTTTGCTTGTGTAAAATATCATGCATGTTAGGCCAGACTTAAATATCAACGTTTCTCCAAACGCGGGCCATTCATCTGAGTACTGGGAAGGTAGGTAAGGATTTTTTTTCTTACCATGGGTACCTTGACAGACAATACCATGAATATAATTTAGTGATACTTTCTATTTTAATTTCAGAAGAAAATTAACTTGAAATAGGAGAACATATCTTTCGTTTATTGACAACGTATCTCCTATTGCAAAGTTGACTCTTCGACTTTCTTTTATGTGACAGAAAATAGGCTGCTGGATTTATTAAATATATATATATATTCGTGTAATTTGTGTAACTTAAACATGTATCTTATATTTATGAACTTAAAGTCACAGACACAGTAGTGCCCTATTGATAAGAATGTTCTCGTTACGTGCAGAGTTTTGATTCGTATAATCTTCGGTAATTAAATACATAACTTTGGGTAGTTCTCATATAATCTTAATATCCGAGCACCAGGCGATAATAAGAGTTTGTACGCTAAAGGTTTCTCGCTACCAAATGGCACGACCAATTCTGAGTCCCTCCTCGGTATTCAGATACATCATCGTGTAAGTTGAAGAGTCTTAAGTGGGACATTCATAAAATATAAATAAACAAATTACAGTCAACCGCGCAAATAACGAGATCGCTTGTAACGAGGTACCGGTTGTAACGAAAATATTTCTATTCCCAGTGCACTACTTTGTATTTAAAGAGAAACGTATCTTGCTCTCTTCAACTTCGTTATATGTAAAGTTGACTGTACATGTATTGTATGACAATTCTCTGGAACATACCCAATGTCACTGATTCTACCGTCTCCGGCTCTGCCAATGTTATACAGCGTCTGCCAAGAGTCTGTTGTATCCCCTGCTCTGTATACGCTTTCATATGTTGCACTGGATCCTCTCAGGGAGAAGATAAATACCATTCCAGATTTAGTTCCGACTACAACAACAGGATTGGTCTTGTTCAGATTGCCTACAGCTAAAGATGTTGGCTCTGGACCCTTGATATGAAATGTAAAAAACGTTTTTGTTTTACTTTTATTACAGATAAATTTAACCTCATTGAGTGAAATATAACCCATTTGTGATATGGGTATGCAAAAAGTCGGATTGACTCATCTATTGATTAAATCTACCAGAAGTTAACTATAACTTACCCCTTTTGAAATTGGTTACCCATTATCAGAGCTGAGTTAGATTCCCCTAATTTGTTAAATATTTTTACCAAAGTGGCAATGCAATTAAATGTTTAGGAACATAATTTATCTCTAAATATTTTTTTCCAGCCATTGGTAACATCTTACTGAAATTTACATATAACCAACAGATGGGCAGCTGGGTCTAAATGAAAAAGAAATCTATTACATTTATATTTATTTACCTAAATATCTCCAGATATGGTTTTAACAAAAGAAACCAGAGAAGAATGTTTATTTTAGTTAAATCTCTGTGTTTATAGATTGACAGTGTCGCTACACAGAACTTTAATTCAAACAATATAGTGTAAGACAATTATACACACAAATATACATTTTTTAGATATTCTGTACAAACCATTTCATCGGACAACTGGTCAGCCTCTTGTCCGGGTGTCATGGCAGAATTACTGCAGTCTCCATTAAATGTCCCTGGGTATTCCATGAAAGCATGTCTTTCCAGATCATCCCCAGAATCGAACACTTTATTCATTGTAGCGGGATCCCATAAGCTTATTCCTCGGCCACCGAATATGTGGACATCCTCGACGTAATCCAAGAAGTTCTTACCATCTTCAGTACTCATGTATACATTTCCTAGATGAAACAATCTATAAGCCATAATGGTGATGATACTGGTTATAACAATTATATACAGTCTAACCTGCCTTAGCGACCCACTGAATTAAAGGATTACCTGTCTTATGTGACCTAAATGAGTGGTTCACAAAATTGTTTTTACCTATATAAATCACCTGAATTATGAGACCACCTGTCATATGTGACCCTTTTTACTCCTTCCCTTGAACAGTCTCTTAAAATAGGTTCGACTTCAATAATAATAATAATAATAATAATAATAATA